>JAWPHD010006213.1:0-148533 GCA_037043455.1 Cyrtodaria siliqua | reverse complement strand
TTGTCTATTATTACGGACATGTTACTACATGTTGTGCTTCTGATGGTAAGCATATATTATCTCTTATTACGGGAGTGTAACTACATGGTGTGCTTCTGATGGTAAGCATATATTATCTATTATTACGGGCCTGTACATGTAACTACATGGTGTGCTTCTGAATGTAAGCATATATTATCTAATATTAGGGGCCTCTAACTACATGGTGTGCTTCTGATGGTAAGCATATATTATCTATTATTACGGGCCTGTAACTACATGGTGTGTTTCTGATGGTAAGCAGATATTATCTATTAATACGGGCCTGTAACTACATGTTGTGCTTCTGTTGGTAAGCATATATTATCTATTATTACGGGCCTGTAGCTACATGGTGTTATTCTGATTGTAAGCATATATTATCTCTTATTACGGGCCTGTAACTACATGGTGTGCTTCTGATGGTAGGCATATATTATCTATTATTACGGGCCTGTAACTACATGGTGTGCTTCTGATGGTAGTAACTACATGTTGTGCTTCTGATGGTAAGCATATATTATCTATTATTATGGGCCTGTAACTACATGGTGTGCTTCTGATTGTAAGCATATATTATCCATTATTACGGGCTTCTTACTACATGGTGTTCTTCTGATGGTAAGCATATAATATCTATTATTGCGGGCCCGTAACTACATGGTGTTCTTCTGATGGTAAGCATATATTATCTATTATTACGGGCCTGTACCTACATGGTTTGCTTCTGATGGTAAGCATATATTATCTATTATTACGCGCCTGTAACTATATGGTGTGCTTCTGATGGTAAGCATATATTATCTATTATTACGGGCCTGTAAATAAATGGTATGCTTCTGATGGTAAGCATATATTATCTATTATTACGGGCATGTAACTACATGGTGTGCTTCTGATGGTAAGCATATACTATCTATTATTACGGGCCTGTAACTACATGGTGTGCTTCTGATTTAAGCATATATTATCTATTATAACGGGCATGTAACTACATGGTGTGCTTCTGATGGTAGTAACTACATGGTGTACTTACGGGCCTGTAACTACATGGTATGCTTCTGATGGTAAGCATATATTATTTATTATTACGGGCCTGTAACTACATGGTGTGCTTCTGATGGTAAGCATATATTATCTATTATTACGGGCCTGTAACTACATGGTGTGCTTCTGATGGTAAGCATATAATATCTATTTCTACGGGCCTGTAACTACATGGTGTGCTTCTGATGGTAAGCATATATTGTCTATTATTACGGACATGTTACTACATGGTGTGCTTCTGATGGTAAGCATATAGTATCTCTTATTACGGGCGTGTAACTACATGGTGTGCTTCTGATGGTAAGCATATATTATCTATTATTACGGGCCTGTAACTACATGCTGTGCTTCTGTTGGTAAGCATATATTATTTATTATTACGGGCCTGTAACTACATGCTGTGCTTCTGTTGGTAAGCATATATTATCTATTATTACGGGCCTGTAACTACATGGTGTGCTTCTGATTTAAGCATATATTTTCAATTATAACGGGCATGTAACTACATGGTGTGCTTCTGATGGTAGTAACTACATGGTGTGCTTCTGATGGTAAGCATATATTATCTATTATTACGGACATGTAACTACATGGTGTGCTTCTGATGGTAGTAAATACATGGTGTGCTTCTGATGGTAAGCATATATTATCTATTATTACGGGCCTAGAACTACATGGTGTGCTTCTGATGGTAAACACATATTATATATTATTACGGACATGTAACTACATGGTGTGCTTCTAATGGTAAGCATATATTATCTATTATTACGGGCCTGTAACTACATGGTGTGCTTCTGATGGTAAGCATTTATTATCTATTTTTACGGGCCTGTAACTACATGGTCTGCTTCTAATGGTAAGCATATATTATCTATTATTACGGGCCTGTAACTACATGGTATACTTACGGGCCTGTAACTACATGGTGTGCTTCTGATGGTAAGCATATATTATCTATTATTACGGGCCTGTAACTACATGATGTGCTTCTGATGGTAAGCATATATTATTTCTTATTACGGGCCTGTAACTACATGGTGTGTTTCTGGTGGTAAGCATATATTATCTCTCATTACGGGCCTGTAACTACATGGTGTGCTTCTGATGTTAAGCATATATTATCTATTATTACGGGCCTGTAACTACATGGTTTGCTTCTGATGGTAAGCATATATTATCTATTATTAGGGGCCTGTAACTACATGGTCTGCTTCTGATGGTAAGCATCTATTATCTATTATTATGGGCCTGTAACTACATGGTGTGCTTCAGATGGTAAGCATATATTATCTATTATTACAGGCCTGTAACTACATGGTATGCTTCTGATGGTAAGCATATATTATCTATTATTACGGGCCTGTAACTACATGGTCTGCTTCTGATGGTAAGCATCTATTATCTATTGTTATGGGCCTGTTACTACATGGTGGGCTTCACATGGTAAGCATATATTATCTATTATTACGGGCCTGTAACTACATGGTGTACTTACGGGCCTGTAACTACATGGTATGCTTCTAATGGTAAGCAAATATTATTTATTATTACGTGCCTGTAACTACATGGTGTGCTTCTGATGGTAAGCATATATTATCTATTATTTCGGGCCTGTAACTACATGGTGTGCTTCTGATGATAAGCATATATTATCTATTATTACGGGCCTGTAACTACATGGTGTGTTTCTGATGGTAAACATATATTGTCTATTATTACGGACATGTTACTACATGTTGTGCTTCTGATGGTAAGCATATATTATCTCTTATTACGGGAGTGTAACTACATGGTGTGCTTCTGATGGTAAGCATATATTATCTATTATTACGGGCCTGTACATGTAACTACATGGTGTGCTTCTGAATGTAAGCATATATTATCTAATATTAGGGGCCTCTAACTACATGGTGTGCTTCTGATGGTAAGCATATATTATCTATTATTACGGGCCTGTAACTACATGGTGTGTTTCTGATGGTAAGCAGATATTATCTATTAATACGGGCCTGTAACTACATGTTGTGCTTCTGTTGGTAAGCATATATTATCTATTATTACGGGCCTGTAGCTACATGGTGTTATTCTGATTGTAAGCATATATTATCTCTTATTACGGGCCTGTAACTACATGGTGTGCTTCTGATGGTAGGCATATATTATCTATTATTACGGGCCTGTAACTACATGGTGTGCTTCTGATGGTAGTAACTACATGTTGTGCTTCTGATGGTAAGCATATATTATCTATTATTATGGGCCTGTAACTACATGGTGTGCTTCTGATTGTAAGCATATATTATCCATTATTACGGGCCTCTTACTACATGGTGTTCTTCTGATGGTAAGCATATAATATCTATTATTGCGGGCCCGTAACTACATGGTGTTCTTCTGATGGTAAGCATATATTATCTATTATTACGGGCCTGTACCTACATGGTTTGCTTCTGATGGTAAGCATATATTATCTATTATTACGCGCCTGTAACTATATGGTGTGCTTCTGATGGTAAGCATATATTATCTATTATTACGGGCCTGTAAATAAATGGTATGCTTCTGATGGTAAGCATATATTATCTATTATTACGGGCATGTAACTACATGGTGTGCTTCTGATGGTAAGCATATACTATCTATTATTACGGGCCTGTAACTACATGGTGTGCTTCTGATTTAAGCATATATTATCTATTATAACGGGCATGTAACTACATGGTGTGCTTCTGATGGTAGTAACTACATGGTGTACTTACGGGCCTGTAACTACATGGTATGCTTCTGATGGTAAGCATATATTATTTATTATTACGGGCCTGTAACTACATGGTGTGCTTCTGATGGTAAGCATATATTATCTATTATTACGGGCCTGTAACTACATGGTGTGCTTCTGATGGTAAGCATATAATATCTATTACTACGGGCCTGTAACTACATGGTGTGCTTCTGATGGTAAGCATATATTGTCTATTATTACGGACATGTTACTACATGGTGTGCTTCTGATGGTAAGCATATAGTATCTCTAATTACGGGCGTGTAACTACATGGTGTGCTTCTGATGGTAAGCATATATTATCTATTATTACGGGCCTGTAACTACATGGTGTGTTTCTGATGGTAAGCATATATTATCTATTAATACGGGCCTGTAACTACATGGTGTGCTTCTGTTGGTAAACATATATTATCTATTATTACGGGCCTGTAACTACATGCTGTGCTTCTGTTGGTAAGCATATATTATCTATTATTACGGGCCTGTAACTACATGCTGTGCTTCTGTTGGTAAGCATATATTATTTATTATTACGGGCCTGTAACTACATGCTGTGCTTCTGTTGGTAAGCATATATTATCTATTATTACGGGCCTGTAACTACATGGTGTGTTTCTGATGGTAAGCATATATTATCTATTAATACGGGCCTGTAACTACATGGTGTGCTTCTGTTGGTAAGCATATATTATCTATTATTACGGGCATGTAGCTACATGGTGTTATTCTGATTGTAAGCCTATATTATCTAATATTAGGGGCCTCTAACTACATGGTGTGCTTCTGATGGTAAGCATATATTATCTATTATTACGGGCCTGTAACTACATGGTGTGTTTCTGATGGTTAGCATATATTATCTATTAATACGGGCCTGTAACTACATGGTGTGCTTCTGATGGTTAGCATATATTATCTATTAATACGGGCCTGTAACTAAATGGTATGCTTCTGATGGTAAGCATATATTATCTATTATTACGGGCCTGTAACTACATGGTGTGCTTCTGATGGTAAGCACATATTATCTATTATTACAGACATATAACTACATGGTGTGCTTCTGATGGTAAGCATATATAATCTATTATTACGGGCCTGTAACTAAATGGTGTGCTTCTGATGGTAAGCATATATTATCTATTATTACGGGCCTGTAACTAAATGGTGTGCTTCTGATGGTAAGCATATATTATCTATTATTACGGGCCTGTAACTAAATGGTGTGCTTCTGATGGTAAGCATATATTATCTATTATTACAGGCCTGTAACTACATGGTGTGCTTCTGATGGTAGTAACTACATGTTGTGCTTCTGATGGTAAGCATATATTATCTATTAGTATGGGCCTGTAACTACATGGTGTGCTGATGGTAAGCACATATTATCTATTATTACGGACATATAACTACATGGTGTGCTTCTGATGGTAAGCATATATTATATATTATTACGGGCCTGTAACTACATGGTGTGCTTCTGATGGTAGGCATATATTATCTATTATTACGGGCCTGTAACTACATGGTGTGCTTCTGATGGTAAGCATATATTATCTATTATTACGGGCCTGTAACTACATGGTCTGCTTCTGATGGTAAACATATTATGTATTATTACGGGCCTGTAACTACATGGTGTGCTTCTGATTGTAAGCATATGATCTATTATTACTGGCCCGTAACTACATGGTGTACTTCTGATGGTAAGCATATTATCTATTATTACGGGCCTGTAACTACATGGTGTGCTTCTGATAGTAAGCATATATTATCTATTATTACGAGCCTGTAACTATATGGTGTGCTTCAGATGGTAAGCATATATTATCCATTATTACGGGCCTCTAACTACATGGTGTGCTTCTGATGGTAAGCATATATTATCTATTATTACGGGCCTGTAACTACATGGTGTTCTTCTGATGGTAAGCATGTATTATCTATTATTACGCGCCTGTAACTACATGGTGTGCTTCTGATGGTAAGCATATATTATATCTTATTACGGGCTTGTAACTACATGGGGTGCTTTTCATGGTAAGAATATATTATCAATTATTACGGGCATTTAACTACAAGGTGTGCTTCTGATAGTAAGCATATATTATCTCTTATTACCGGCCTGTAACTACATCGTCTGCTTCTGATGGAAAGAATATTTTTTCTATTATTACGGGCCTGTAACTACATGGTCTGCTTCTGATGGTAAGTATATATTATCTCTTATTACGGGCCTGTTACTACATGGTGTGCTTCTGATGGTAAGCATATATTATCTCTTATTACGGGCCTGTAACTACATGGTGTGCTTCTGATGGTAAGCATAAATTATCTATAATTACGGGCCTGTAACTACATGGTGTGCTTCTGATGGTAGTAACTACATGTTGTGCTTCTGATGGTAAGCATATATTATCTATAATTATGGGCCTGTAACTACATGGTGTGCTTCTGATGGTAAGCATATATTATCCATTATTACGGGCCTCTAACTACATGGTGTGCTTCTGATGGTAAGCATATATTATCTATTATTACGGGCCTGTAACTACATGGTGTTCTTCTGATGGTAAGCATATAATATCTATTATTACGGGCCTGTAACTACATGGTGTTCTTCTGATGGTAAGCATATATTATCTATTATTACGGGCCTGTAACTACATGGTTTGCTTCTGATGGTAAGCATATATTATCTATTATTACGCGCCTGTAACTATATGGTGTGCTTCTGATGTTAAGCATATAATATCTCTTATTACGGGCCTGTAACTACAGGGTGTGCTTTTCATGGTAAGAATATATTATCAATTATTACGGGCCTGTAACTACAAGGTGTGCTTCTGATGGTAAGCATATATTATCTCTTATTACGGGCCTGTAACTACATGGTGTGCTTCTGATGGTAAGCATATATTATTTATTATTACGGGCCTGTAATTACATGGTGTGCTTCTAATGGTAAGCATATATTATCTATTATTACGGGCCTGTAATTACATGGTGTGCTTCTGATGGTAAGCATATATTATCTATTATTACGGGCCTATAACTATATTGTGTGCTTCTGATGGTAAGCATATATTATCTATTATTACGGGCCTGTAACTACATGGTGTGCTTCTGATGGTAAGCATATATTATCTATTATTACGGGCCTGTAACTACATGGTGTGCTTCTAATGGTAAGCATATATTATCTATAATAACGTGCCTGTAACTGCATGGTTTGCTTCTGATGGCAAGCATATATTATCTATTATTACGAACATGTAACTACATGGTGTGCTTCTGATGGTAAGCAAATATTATCTCTTATTACGGGCCTGTAACTACATGGTGTGCTTCTGTTGGTAAGCATATATTATCTCTTATTACGGGCCTGTAACTTCATGGTTTGCCTCTGATGGTAAGCAATTATTATTGATTATTACGGGCCTGTAACTACATGGTGTGCCTTTGATGGTAAGCATATATTATCTATTATTACGGACATGTAACTAAATGGTTTGCTTCTGATGGTAAGCATATATTATCTATTATTACGGTCCTGTAACTACATGGTGTGCTTCTGATTTAAGCATATATTATCTATTATAATGGGCATGTAACTACATGGTGTGCTTCTGATGGTAGTAAATACATGGTGTGCTTCTGATGGTAAGCATATATTATCTATTATTACGGACATGTAACTACATGGTGTGCTTCTGATGGTAGTAACTACATGGTGTGCTTCTGATGGTTAGCATATATTATCTATTATTACGGGCCTAGAACTACATGGTGTGCTTCTGATGGTAAGGACATATTATATATTATTACGGACATGTAACTACATGTTGTGTTTCTAATGGTAAGCATATATTATCTATTATAACGGGCATGTAACTACATGGTGTGCTTCTGATTGTAGTAACTACATGGTGTGCTTCTGATGGTAAGCATATATTATCTATTATTACGGACATGTAACTACATGGTGTGCTTCTGATGGTAGTAACTACATGGTGTGCTTCTGATGGTAAGCATATATTATCTATTATTACGGGCCTAGAACTACATGGTGTGCTTCTGATGGTAAGGACATATTATATATTATTACGGACATGTAACTACATGTTGTGCTTCTAATGGTAAGCATATATTATCTATTATTACGGCCCTGTAACTACATGGTGTGCTTCTGATGGTAAGCATATATTATCTATTATTACGGGCCTATAACTATATGGTGTGCTTCTGATGATAAGCATATATTATCTATTATTACGGGCCTGTAACTACATGGTGTGCTTCTGATGGTAAGCATATATTATCTACATTGTGTGCTTCTGATAATAAGCATATATTATCTATTATTACGGGCCTGTAACTACATGGTGTGCTTCTAATGGTAAGCATATATTATCTATAATAACGGGCCTGTAACTGCATGGTTTGCTTCTGATGGTAAGCATATATTATATATTATTACGGGCCTGTAACTACATGGTGTGCTTCTGTAGGTAAGCATATATTATCTCTTATTACGGGCCTGTAACTACATGGTGTGCTTCTGTTGGTAAGCTTATATTATCTCTTATTACGGGCCTGTAACTACATGGTGTGCTTCTGTTGGTAAGCATATATTATCTATTATTACGGGCCTGTAACTACATGGTTTGCTTCTGATGGTAAGCATATATTATCTATTATTACGCGCCTGTAACTATATGGTGTGCTTCTGATGTTAAGCATATAATATCTCTTATTACGGGCCTGTAACTACAGGGTGTGCTTTTCATGGTAAGAATATATTATCAATTATTACGGGCCTGTAACTACAAGGTGTGCTTCTGATGGTAAGCATATATTATCTCTTATTACGGGCCTGTAACTACATGGTGTGCTTCTGATGGTAAGCATATATTATTTATTATTACGGGCCTGTAATTACATGGTGTGCTTCTAATGGTAAGCATATATTATCTATTATTACGGGCCTGTAATTACATGGTGTGCTTCTGATGGTAAGCATATATTATCTATTATTACGGGCCTATAAATATATATTGTGTGCTTCTGATGGTAATCATATATTATCTATTATTACGGGCCTGTAACTACATGGTGTGCTTCTGATGGTAAGCATATATTATCTATTATTACGGGCCTGTAACTACATGGTGTGCTTCTAATGGTAAGCATATATTATCTATAATAACGTGCCTGTAACTGCATGGTTTGCTTCTGATGGTAAGCATATATTATCTATTATTACGAACATGTAACTACATGGTGTGCTTCTGATGGTAAGCAAATATTATCTCTTATTACGGGCCTGTAACTACATGGTGTGCTTCTGTTGGTAAGCATATATTATCTCTTATTACGGGCCTGTAACTTCATGGTTTGCCTCTGATGGTAAGCAATTATTATTGATTATTACGGGCCTGTAACTACATGGTGTGCCTTTGATGGTAAGCATATATTATCTATTATTACGGACATGTAACTAAATGGTTTGCTTCTGATGGTAAGCATATATTATCTATTATTACGGTCCTGTAACTACATGGTGTGCTTCTGATTTAAGCATATATTATCTATTATAATGGGCATGTAACTACATGGTGTGCTTCTGATGGTAGTAAATACATGGTGTGCTTCTGATGGTAAGCATATATTATCTATTATTACGGACATGTAACTACATGGTGTGCTTCTGGTGGTAGTAACTACATGGTGTGCTTCTGATGGTAAGCATATATTATCTATTATTACGGGCCTAGAACTACATGGTGTGCTTCTGATGGTAAGGACATATTATATATTATTACGGACATGTAACTACATGTTGTGTTTCTAATGGTAAGCATATATTATCTATTATAACGGGCATGTAACTACATGGTGTGCTTCTGATTGTAGTAACTACATGGTGTGCTTCTGATGGTAAGCATATATTATCTATTATTACGGACATGTAACTACATGGTGTGCTTCTGATGGTAGTAACTACATGGTGTGCTTCTGATGGTAAGCATATATTATCTATTATTACGGGCCTAGAACTACATGGTGTGCTTCTGATGGTAAGGACATATTATATATTATTACGGACATGTAACTACATGTTGTGCTTCTAATGGTAAGCATATATTATCTATTATTACGGGCCTGTAACTACATGGTGTGCTTCTGATGGTAAGCATATATTATCTATTATTACGGGCCTATAACTATATGGTGTGCTTCTGATGATAAGCATATATTATCTATTATTACGGGCCTGTAACTACATGGTGTGCTTCTGATGGTAAGCATATATTATCTACATTGTGTGCTTCTGATAATAAGCATATATTATCTATTATTACGGGCCTGTAACTACATGGTGTGCTTCTAATGGTAAGCATATATTATCTATAATAACGGGCCTGTAACTGCATGGTTTGCTTCTGATGGTAAGCATATATTATATATTATTACGGGCCTGTAACTACATGGTGTGCTTCTGTAGGTAAGCATATATTATCTCTTATTACGGGCCTGTAACTACATGGTGTGCTTCTGTTGGTAAGCTTATATTATCTCTTATTACGGGCCTGTAACTACATGGTGTGCTTCTGTTGGTAAGCATATATTATCTCTTATTACGGGCCTGTAACTACATGGTTTGCTTCTGATGGTAAGCAATTATTATTGATTATTACGGGCCTGTAACTACATGGTGTGCCTTTGATGGTAAGCATATATTATCTATTATTACGGACATGTAACTAAATGGTATGCTTCTGATGGTAAGAATATATTATCTATTATTACGGGCCTGTAACTACATGGTGTGCTTCTGATGGTAAGCATATATTATCTATTATTACGGGCCTGTAACTACATGGTGTGCCTCTGGTCGTAAGCAAATATTATCTATTATTACGGACATGTAACTACATTGAGTGCTTCTGATGGTAAACATATATTATTTATTATTACGTGCCTGTAACTACATGGTGTGCTTCTGATGGCAAGCATATATTATCTATTATTACTTGCCTGTAACTACATGGTGTGCCTCTGATGGTAGCAAATATTATCTATTATTACGAACATGTAACTACATGGTGTGCTTCTGATGGTGAACATTATTTTATCTATTATTACGGGCCTGTAACTACATGGTGTGCTTCTGATGGTAAGAAAATATTATCTATTATTACGGGCCTGTAACTACATGGTGTTCTTCTGATGGTAAGCACATATTATCTATTATTACGGACATGTAACTACATGGTGTGCTTCTGATGGTAAGCACATATTATCTATTATTACGGGCCTGTAACTACATGGTGTGCTTCTGATGGTAAGCATATAATATCTGTTATTACGGACATGTAAATACATAGTGTTTTTCTGATAGTAAGCATATATTATCTATTATTACGTGCCTGTAACTACATGGTGTGCTTCTGATGGTAAGCATATATTATCTATTATTACGGAGCCTGTAACTACAGGGTCTGCTTCTGATGGTACGCATATATTATCTATTATTACGGGCCTGTAACTACATGGTGTGCTTCTGATGTTTATCATATATTATAGATTATTACGGGCATTTAACTACATGGTGTGCTTCTGATGGTAAGCATATATTATCTATTGATAAGGCACATGTAACTACATGGTGTGCTTCTGATGGTAAGCATATATTATCTATTATTACGGGCCTGTAACTACATGGTGTGCTTCTGATGGTAAGCATATATTATCTATTATTACGGACCTGTAACTACATGGTGTGCTTCTGATGGTAAGCATATATTATCTATTATTGTATTCTTTCATATTGTCCCGTTTAGTTTGCATTGAGCTAAGCGTGCAATATTCTACGATATTGCACGCATTGATATTGCACGGGAACTTTTGCTCGTGCTTGCTAAGAGCCGCGAAATAGAAATAAGGAACTACTTTCAAATAAAAATAACGGAATCCTTCCTATAGTGTCAACAAAAAAAATACGAGTTTTTTTACAACCTTTTATGGCGAAAATTGATAAAATAATTCAAATGGTCACTCACCCACTGTTTTTAACGTTATCGAATGGTAAACAAACTTCAGAAAATCCCTTGATGGTTTTTTAATGACGTCATCCGACGTCGACGTCGTTTTCGCGCAAAATAATCATCCACACAAAATGAAACTGAATGGCAAGATAGGAATTCCATCAAAAGCTATAAAAAATAACACAAATACAATGAAAAGTAATAGTCATACAATTAACATTGATCAAAAACAATATGAAAGTATACAATAAAAAGGTTATTGAATATTTATGGCTAAATATTACTTGGAACTCGTTGTTTTGGCGCAGGCCTTTGCCAAAACAACTCGTTCCAAGTAATATTTAGCCATACAAATGCAATAACCTATATTATTAAGGGCCTGTAACTACATGGTGTGCTTCTGATGGTAAGCATATATTATCTATTATTACGGTCCTTTAACTACACGGTGTGCTTCTGATGGTAAGCATATATTAACTATTATTGCGGGCCTGTAACTACATGGTGTGCTTCTGATGGTAAGCATATATTAACTATTATTGCGGGCCTGTAACTACATGGTGTGCGTCTGATGGTAAGCATATATTATCTATTATTACGGGCCTGTAACTACATGATGTGCTTCTGATGGTGAGCATATATTAACTATTATTACGGGCCTGTAACTACATGGTGTGCTTCTGATGGTAAGCATATATTAACTATTATTGCGGGCCTGTAACTAGATGGTGTGCTTCTGATGGTAAACATATATTATCTATTATTACGGGCCTGTAACTACATGGTGTGCTTCTGATGGTAAGCATATATTATCTCTTATTACGGGCGTGTACCTACATGGTGTGCTTCTGATGGTAAGCATATATTATCTATTATTACAGGCCTGTAACTACATGGTGTGCTTCTGATGGTAAGCACATATTATCTATTATTACGGAGCCTGTAACTACATGGTGTGCTTCTGATGGTACGCATATATTATCTATTATTACGGGCCTGTAACTACATGGTGTGCTTCTGATGTTAATCATATATTATAGATTATTACTTGCCTTCAACTACATGGTCTGCTTCTGATGGTAAGCATATTATGTATTATTACGGGCCTGTAACTACATGGTGTGCTTCTGATGATAAGCATATGATCTATTATTACGGGACCGTAACTACATGGTGTGCTTCTGATGGTAAGCATATTATCTATTATTACGGGCCTGTAACTACATGGTGTGCTTCTGATGGTAAGCATATATTATCTATTATTACGGGCCGGTAACTACATGGTGTTCTTCTGATGGTAAGCATATATTATCTATTATTACGGGCCTGTAACTACATGGTGTGCTTCTGATGGTAAGCATATATTATCTCGTATTACGGGCTTGTAACTACATGGTGTGCTTTTCATGGAAAGCATATATTATCTCTTATTACCGGACTGTAACTACATCGTCTGCTTCTGACGGTAAGAATATATTTTCTATTATTACGGGCCTGTAACTACATGGTGTGCTTCTGATGGTAAGCATATATTATCTCTTATTACGGGCCTGTAACTACATGGTGTGCTTCTGATGGAAAGCATATATTATCTATTATTACGGTCCTGTAACTACATGGTTTGCTTCTGAAGGTAATCATGTATTATCTATTATTACGCGCCTGTAACTACATGGTGTGCTTCTGATGGTAAGCATATATTATCTCTTATTACGGGCTTGTAACTACATGGTGTGCTTTTCATGGTAGTAACTACATGTTGTGCTTCTGATGGTAAGCATATATTATCTATTATTATGGGCCTGTAACTACATGGTGTGCTTCTGATGGTAAGAATATGTTATCCATTATTACGCGCCTCTAACTACATGGTGTGCTTCTGATGGTAAGCATATATTATCAATTATTACGGGCCTGTAACTACAAAGTGTGCTTCTGATGGTAAGCATATATTATCTCTTATTACCGGCCTTTAACTACATCGTCTGCTTCTGATGGTAAGCATATATTTTCTAGTATTACGGGCCTGTAACTACATGGTGTGCTTCTGATTGTAAGTATATATTATCTCTTATTACCGGCCTGTAACTACATGGTGTGCTTCTGATGGTAAGCTTATATTATCTCTTATTACGGGCCTGTAACTACATGGTGTGCTTCTGATGGTAAGCATATATTATCTATTATTAAAGACATGTAACTACATGGTGTGCTTCTGATGGTAGTAACTACATGTTGTGCTTCTGATGGTAAGCATATATTATCTATTATTATGGGCCTGTAACTACATGGTGTGCTTCTTATGGTAAGAATTTGTTATCCATTATTACAGGCCTCTAACTACATGGTGTGCTTCTGATGGTAAGCATATATTATCTATTATTACGGGCCTGTAACTACATGGTGTTCTTCTGATGGTAAGCATATAATATCTATAATTACGGGCCTGTAACTACATGGTGTTCTTCTGATGGTAAGCATATATTATCTATTATTACGGGCCTGTAACTACATGGTTTGCTCCTGATGGTAAGCATATATTATCTATTATTACGCGCCTGTAACTATATGGTGTGCTTCTGATGGTAAGCATATATTATCTCTTATTACGGGCCTGTAACTACAGGGTATGCTTTTCATGGTAAGAATATATTATCAATTATTACGGGCCTGTAACTACAAGGTGTGCTTCTGATGGTAAGCATATATTATCTCTTATTACGGGCCTGTAACTACATGGTGTGCTTCTGATGGTAAGCATATATTATTTATTATTACGGGCCTGAAACTACATGGTGTGCTTCTAATGGTAAGCATATATTATCTATTATTACGGGCCTGTAACTACATGGTGTGCTTCTGATGGTAAGCATATATTATCTATTAATTCGGGCCTATAACTATATGGTGTGCGTCTGATGGTAAGCATATATTATCTATTATTACGGGCCTGTAACTACATGGTGTGCCTCTGATAGTAAGCATATATTATCTATTATTACGTGCCTGTAACTACATGGTGTGCTTCTAATGGTAATCATATATTATCTATCATAACGGGCCTGTAACTGCATGGTTTGCTTCTGATGGTAAGCATATATTATCTCTTATTACGGGCCTGTACCTACATGGTGTGCTTCTGATGGTAAGCATATATTATCTATTATTACGAACATGTAACTACATGGTGTGCTTCTGATGGTAAGCATATATTATCTCTTATTACGGGCCTGTAACTACATGGTGTGCTTTTGTTGGTAAGCATATATTATCTATTATTACGGGCCTGTAACTACATGGTTTGCTTCTGATGGTAAGCAATTATTATTGATTATTACGGGCCTGTAACTACATGGTGTGCCTTTGATGGTAAGCATATATTATCTATTATTACGGATATGTAAGTAAATGGTATGCTTCTGATGGTAAGCATATATTATCTATTATTACGGGCCTGTAACTACATGGTGTGCTTCTGATGGTAAGCATATATTATCTATTATTACGGGCCTGTAACTACATGGTGTGCTTCTGATTTAAGCATATATTATCTATTAATACGTGCATGTAACTACATTGTGTGCTTCTGATGGTAAGCATATATTATCTATTATTACGCACATGTAACTACATGGTGTGCTTCTGATGGTAAGCATATATTGACTATTATTACGGACATGTAACTACATGTTGTGCTTCTGATGGTAGTAACTACATAGTGTGCTTCTGATGGTAAGCATATATTATCTATTATTACGGGCCTAGAACTACATGGTGTGCTTCTGATGGTAAGCACATATTATCTATTGTTACGGACATGTTACTACATGTTGTGCTTCTAATGGTAAGCATATATTATCTATTATTACGGGCCTGTAACTACATGGTGTTCTTCTGATGGTAAGCATATATTATCTATTATTACGGACATTTAACTACATGGTGTGCTTCTGATGGTAGTAACTACATGGTGTGCTTGTGATGGTAAGCGTATATTATCTATTATTACGGGCCTAGAACTACATGGTGTGCTTCTGATGGTAAGCACATATTATCTATTATTACGGACGTGTAACTACACGGTATGCTTCTGATGGTAAGCATATATTATCTATTATTACGGGTCTGTAACTACATGGTGTGCTTCTGATGGTAAGCATATATTATCTATTATTACGGACATGTAACTACATGCTGTGCTTCTTTCTGATGGTAAGCATATATTATCTATTATTACGGGTCTGTAACTACATGGTGTGCTTCTGATGGTAAGCATATATTATCTATTATTACGGAAATGTAACTACATGGTGTGCTTCTGATGGTAAACATATATTATCTATTATTACGGGCCAGTAACTACATTGTGCTTCTGATTGTAAGCATATACTATCAATTATTACGGGCCTGTAACTACATGGTGTGCTTCTGATGGTAAGCATGTATTATCTACTATTACGGACCTGTAACTATATTGTTTGCTTCTGATGGTAAGCATATATTATCTATTATTACGGCCTGTAACTACATGGTGTGCTTCTGATGGTAAACATATATGATCTATTATTACGGGCCTGTAACTACATGGTGTGCTTCTGATGGTAAGCATATATTATCTATTATTACGGACATGTAACTTCATGGTGTGCTTCTGGTGGTCAGAATATATTATCTATTATTACGGGCCTGTAACTGCATGGTGTGCTTCTGGTGGTAAGCATATATTATCTATTATTTCGGGCCTGTAACTACATAGTGTGCTTCTGATGGTAAGCATATATTAGCTATTATTACGGGCCTGTAACTACATGGTGGGCTTCTGATGTTAAGCATATATTATCTATTATTACGGACATGTAACTACATGATGTGCTTCTGATGGTAAGCATATATTATCTATTATTACGGGCCTGTAACTACATGGTGTGCTTCTGATGGTAAGCATATATTATCTATTATTACGGGCCTGTAACTACATGGTATACTTCTTATGGTAAGCATATATTATCTCTTATTACGGGCCTGTAACTACATGGTGTGCTTCTGATGGTAAGCATATATTATCTATTATTACGGGCCTGTAACTACATGGTGTGCTTCTGATGGTAAGCATATATTATCTATTATTACGGGTCTGTAACTGCATGGTGTGCTTCTGATGGTAAGCAAATATTATCTATTATTACGGGCCTGTAACTACATGGTGTGCTTCTGATCGAAAGCATATATTATCTATTATTTCGGGCCTGTACCTACATGGTGTGCTTCTGATGGTAAGCATATATTATCTATTATTACGGTTCTGTAACTACATGGTGTGCTTCTGATGGTAAGCAAATATTATCTATTATTACGGGCCTGTAACTACATGGTGTGCTTCTGATGGAAAGCATATATTATCTATTATTTCGGGCCTGTAACTACATGGTGTGCTTCTGATGGTAAGCATATATTATCTATTATGACGGGCCTGTAACTACATGGTGTGCTTCTGATGGTAAGCATATATTATGTATTATGACGGGCCTGTAACTACATGGTGTGCTTCTGATGGTAAGCATATATTATATCTTATTAGGGGCCTGTAACTACTTGGTGTGCTTTTGATGGTAAGCATATAGTATCTATTATTACGGGACTGTAACTACATGGTGTGTTTCTTATGGTAAGCATATATTATCTCTTATTACGGGACTGTAACTACATGGTGTGCTTCTGATGGTAAGCATATATTATCTATTATTACGGGCCTGTAACTACATGGTGTGCTTCTGATGGTAAGCATATATTATTTATTATTATGTACATGTAACTACATGGTATACTTCTGATGGTAAGCATATATTATCTATTATTACGGGCCTGTAACTACATGGTGGGCTTCTGATGTTAAGCATATATTATCTATTATTACGGACATGTAACTACATGATGTGCTTCTGATGGTAAGCATATATTATCTATTATTACGGGCCTGTAACTACATGGTGTGTGTCACAAAATGTCACGGGTAGAGTGTACTGGTCGCATATAGCTCTTGTATCGGTTACACCCAAAATCTATTGTTCGAGTTGAAACAATTTCACAATATTCATGATCTATTCATGTAACACGTAAAAGCGTGCACATTTTAAGTGGCCGCCAGAGAGGCCGTGTCATAAGTTTAGTTTTGTGCTAATGCATGTAAACGTATAGGTATATTTTCCTTAAACGGCAAAATTGTATAAGGGCCTGTCGTGTAGATTCGATACTGTAGATTTAGCCACGTTTGTCACGGACTGAACGGGGGAAATAATGATTTGGGCGTAATGTTTGCTATAAAACCCATTGTCTTCTAGCTATCGCCGGGATAATCGATAGTACTTTGTTGGAACAGAGATTGGACGGCAAATTTCACAGGCAACATGTGGTTAGTAGTTTTATCAAACTTTTATCGTATATTTGTATTCAGTGGGCGGCGCCATCTTGTTTGGCGGTTACGACATCCGGTTAGCATTGATGTTTCTCAAACATAACTTTAGACTAGCATATGATTTTGAAGTTACTTTATTAGATGTAATTATTGTAATTGATCATTAATTGTAAAACAATATTAATTTGATAACAGTGGATATTAGGTGCATTAGTTAACGTTGGCGTATAACTCGGTGATTGTAATACACGATTGTCAACATTAGTTAACAATGAGATGAGTGACAAGAATAAATGCGTGCATGCATAACTCAGTGAGTGTAATATATGAGTAATTTGATCATGTTTATATTACATGTATTAGGGGCATTGATTAACAGCGACGTACATAGCGTATACATGGCGTTGTAGAATATGTATACATTGCTAATCATCATTAGTACAGCTTACATATATTGATCGAATAATGATTTGTTTGGGTAATGGTAATTATGCAAGATTGTTATGTTTGTCAACCGACATCTAAAACGTATGTATAATTACAGCCTAAGCCATCCAGGATATAAGCCATCCAGGGTTGGAGTAAGCCATCTAGGTTTGGATATCCAGGAGTGGAGCTAAGCTTCCACGACTAACGTTACAAGCGGTGGAGACGGTCCCCGTACCTGCGCAGCCAGGTTTTACTAACGACAACCCCCGGGACACAAGGTGGGCCCGTTACCAGTCCTCACTGGAGGAATATCATTCACAATCTCAGTGGAGATTAACTATCATTGCATCGCGTCATCAACCCTTACAGAAGGCATTTGATGACAATCATCCATTGAATTCGCGCATCATCATCTTCATGAGCTCTCGCGCATCACAGTTATCGCGCTAGATCAACATTGTTATAGATTTAACAACACTTTAGTGTCTTAGACATTCAGTATTTATAACAATACTAAGAACGTCTTAAACGTTCAGGAGAACATTCTTTTCATAGTTCATTTGTGTATTCGCTTGTTTTTTTAGATAATTGTATATATATTAAACATATTTTAAAAGTTGCATTAAACTTATGTAAATGCATTCACCGTCATTGATTCTTTCCTGAGTTAGCCCAACCACTAAGGTCATCCTGTGGTAAGCATATATTATCTATTATTACGGGCCTGTAACTACATGGTGTGCTTCTGATGGTAAGCATATATTATCTATTATTACGGGCCTGTAACTACATGGTATACTTCTTATGGTAAGCATATATTATCTCTTATTACGGGCCTGTAACTACATGGTGTGCTTCTGATGGTAAGCATATATTATCTATTATTACGGGCCTGTAACTACATGGTGTGCTTCTGATGGTAAGCATATATTATCTATTATTACGGGTCTGTAACTGCATGGGTGCTTCTGATGGTAAGCAATATTATCTATTATTACGGGCCTGTAACTACATGGTGTGCTTCTGATCGAAAGCATATATTATCTATTATTTCGGGCCTGTAACTACATGGTGTGCGACTTCTGATGGTAAGCATATATTATCTATATTACGGTTCTGTAACTACATGGTGTGCTTCTGATGGTAAGCAAATATTATCTATTATTACGGGCCTGTAACTACATGGTGTGCTTCTGATGGAAAGCATATATTATCTATTATTTCGGGCCTGTAACTACAGGTGTGCTTCTGATGGTAAGCATATATTATCTCTATTATGACGGAGCCTGTAACTACATGGTGATGCTTCTGATGGTAAGCATATATTATGTATTATGACGGCCTGTAACTACATGGTGTGCTTCTGATGTAAGCATCATATATATCTTATTAGGGGCCTGTAAACTACTTGGTGTGCTTTTGATGGTAAGCATATAGTATCTATTATTACGGGCCTGTAACTACATGGTGTGTTTCTTATGGTAAGCATATATTATCTCTTATTACGGGACTGTAACTACATGGTGTGCTTCTGATGGTAAGCATATATTATCTATTATTACGGGCCTGTAACTACATGGTGTGCTTCTGATGGTAAGCATATATTATTTATTATTATGTACATGTAACTACATGGTATACTTCTGATGGTAAGCATATATTATCTATTATTACGGACATGTAACTGCATGGTGTGCTTCTGCTGGTAAGCATATATTATCTATTATTACGGGCCTGTAACTACATGGTGTGCTTCTTATGGTAACCATATAATATCTCTTATTACGGGCCTGTAACTACATGGTGTGCTTCTGATGGTAAGCATTTATTATCTTTTATAACGGGCCTGTAACTACATGGTGTGCTTCTGATGGTAAGCATATATTATCTATTATTACGGACATGTAACTACATGGTGTGCTTCAGGTGGTAAGCATATATTGTCTATTATTACGGGCCTGTAACTACATGGTGCGCTTCTGGTGGTTAGCATATATTATCTGTTATTACGGGCCCGTAACTACATGGTATGCTTCTGATGGTAAGCATCTATTATCTATTATTACGGGCCTGTAACTACATGGTGTACTTCTGATGGTAAGCATATATTATCTATTATTTCGGACCTGTAACTGCATGGTGTGCTTCTGATGGTAAGCATATATCATCTATTATTACACCTGTAACTACATGGTGTCCTTTTGATGGTAAGCAAATATTATCTATTATTACGGGCCTGTAACCATGGTGAGCTTCTGATGGTAATCATTTATTATCTATTATTACGGGCCTGTAACTACATGGTGTGCTTCTGATGGTAAGCATATATTATCTATTATTACGGGCCTGTAACTACATGGTGTGCTTCTTATGGTAAGCATCTATTATCTATTATTACGGGCCTGTAACTACTTGGTGTGCTTCTGTTGGTAAGCATATATTATCTATATTCACTACATGGTGTGCTTCTGATGGTAAGCATAAATTATCTATTATTACGGGCCTGTAAATACATAGTGTGCTTCTGATGGTAAGGATAAATTATCTATTATTACTGGCTTATAACTACACGGTGTGCTTCTGATGATAAGCATATATTATCTATTATTACGGACATGTAACTAAATGGTTTGCTTCTGATGGTAAGCATGTATTATCTATTATTACGGGCCTGTAACTACATGGTGAACTTCTGATAGTAAGCATATATTATCTATTATTACGGACATGTAACTACATGGTCTGCTTCTGATGGTAAGCATATATTATCTATTATTACGGGCCTGTAACTACATGGTGTGCTGATGGTAAGCACATATTATCTATTATTACGGACATGTAACTAAATGGTTTGCTTCTGATGGTAAGCATATATTATCTATTATTACGGGCCTGTAACTACATGGTATACTTCTTATGGTAAGCATATATTATCTCTTATTACGGGCCTGTAACTACATGGTGTGCTTCTGATGGTAAGCATATATTATCTATTATTACGGGCCTGTAACTACATGGTGTGCTTCTGATGGTAAGCATATATTATCTATTAATACGGGTCTGTAACTGCATGGTGTGCTTCTGATGGTAAGCAAATATTATCTATTATTACGGGCCTGTAACTACATGGTGTGCTTCTGATCGAAAGCATATATTATCTATTATTTCGGGCCTGTAACTACATGGTGTGCTTCTGATGGTAAGCATATATTATCTATTATTACGGTTCTGTAACTACATGGTGTGCTTCTGATGGTAAGCATATATTATCTATTATGACGAGCCTGTAACTACATGGTGTGCTTCTGATGGTAAGCATATATTATGTATTATGACGGGCCTGTAACTACATGGTGTGCTTCTGATGGTAAGCATATATTATATCTTATTAGGGGCCTGTAACTACTTGGTGTGCTTTTGATGGTAAGCATATAGTATCTATTATTACGGGCCTGTAACTACATGGTGTGTTTCTTATGGTAAGCATATATTATCTCTTATTAAGGGCCTGTAACTCATTGGTGTGCTTCTGATGGTAAGCATATATTATCTATTATTACGGGCCTGTAACTACATGGTGTGCTTCTGATGGTAAGCATATATTATTTATTATTATGTACATGTAACTACATGGTTATACTTCTGATGGTAAGCATATATTATCTATTATTACGGACATGTAACTGCATGGTGTGCTTCTGCTGGTAAGCATATATTATCTATTATTACGGGCCTGTAACTACATGGTGTGCTTCTTATGGTAACCATATAATATCTCTTATTACGGGCCTGTAACTACATGGTGTGCTTCTGATGGTAAGCATTTATTATCTATTATAACGGGCCTGTAACTACATGGTGTGCTTCTGATGGTAAGCATATATTATCTATTATTACGGACATGTAACTACATGGTGTGCTCAGGTGGTAAGCATATATTGTCTATTATTACGGGCCTGTAACTACATGGTGCGCTTCTGGTGGTTAGCATATATTATCTGTTATTACGGGCCCGTAACTACATGGTATGCTTCTGATGGTAAGCATCTATTATCTATTATTACGGGCCTGTAACTACATGGTGTGCTTCTGATGGTAAGCATATATTATCTATTATTTCGGACCTGTAACTGCATGGTGTGCTTCTGATGGTAAGCATATATCATCTATTATTACACCTGTAACTACATGGTGTCCTTTTGATGGTAAGCAAATATTATCTATTATTACGGGCCTGTAACCATGGTGAACTTCTGATGGTAATCATTTATTATCTATTATTACGGGCCTGTAACTACATGGTGTGCTTCTGATGGTAAGCATATATTATCTATTATTACGGGCCTGTAACTACATGGTGTGCTTCTTATGGTAAGCATATATTATCTATTATTACGGGCCTGTAACTACTTGGTGTGCTTCTGTTGGTAAGCATATATTATCTATATTCACTACATGGTGTGCTTCTGATGGTAAGCATAAATTATCTATTATTACGGGCCTGTAAATACATAGTGTGCTTCTGATGATAAGCATATATTATCTATTATTACGGACATGTAACTAAATGGTTTGCTTCTGATGGTAAGCATGTATTATCTATTATTACGGGCCTGTAACTACATGGTGAACTTCTGATAGTGAGCATATATTATCTATTATTACGGACATGTAACTACATGGTCTGCTTCTGATGGTAAGCATATATTATCTATTATTACGGGCCTGTAACTACATGGTGTGCTGATGGTAAGCACATATTATCTATTATTACGGACATGTAACTAAATGGTTTGCTTCTGATGGTAAGCATATATTATCTATTATTACGGGCCTGTAACTACATGGTGTGCTTCTGATAGTAAGCATATATTATCTATTATTACGGGCCTGTAACTACATGGTGTGCTTTTGATGGTAAGCATATATTATCTATTATTACGGGCCTGTAACTACATGGTGTGCTTCTGATGGTAAGCATATATTATCTATTATTACGGGCCTGTAACTACATGGTGTGTTTCTGATGGTAAGCATATATTATCTATTATTACGGGTCTGTAACTACATGGTGTGCTTCTGATGGTAAGCAAATATTATCTATTATTACGGGCCTGTAACTACATGGTGTGCTTCTGATGGAAAGCATATATTATCTATTATTTCGGGCCTGTAACTACATGGTGTGCTTCTGATGGTAAGCATATATTATCTATTATGACGGGCCTGTAACTACATGGTGTGCTTCTGATGGTAAGCATATATTATCTCTTATTAGGGGACTGTAACTACATGGTGTGCTGCTTCTGATGGTAAGCATATAGTATCTATTATTACGGGCCTGTAACTACATGGTGTGTTTCTTATGGTAAGCATATATTATCTCTTATTACGGGCCTGTAACTACATGGTGTGCTTCTGATGGTAATCATATATTATCTATTATTACGGGCCTGTAACTACATGGTGTGCTTCAGATGGTAAGCATATATCTATTATTACGGGCCTGTAACTACTTGGTGTGCTTCTGATGGTAAGGATATATTATCTGTTATTACAGGCCTGTAACTACATGGTTTGCTTCTGATGGTAAGCATATATTATCTATTATTACGGGCCTGTAACAACATGTTGTGCTTCTAATGGTAAGCATATATTATTTATTATTATGTACCTGTAACTACATGGTATACTTCTGATGGTAAGCATATATTATCTATCATTACGGGCCTGTAACTACATGGTGTGCTTCTGATGGTAAGCATATATTATCTATTATTATGGGACTGTAACTACATGGGTGCTTCTGATGGTAAGCATATATTATCTATTATTACGGGACTGTAACTACATGGGTGCTTCTGATGGTAAGCATATATTATCTATTATTACGGGACTGTAACTACATGGTTGCTTCTGATGGTAAGCATATATTATCTATTATTACGGGCCTGTAACTACATGGTGTGCTTCTGATGGTAAGCATATATTATCTCTTGTTAGGGACCTATAACTACATGGTGTGCTTCTGATGGTAAGCATATAGTATCTATTATTACGGGCCTGTAACTACATGGTGTGTTTCTTATGGTAAGCATATATTATCTCTTATTACGGGCCTGTAACTACATGGTGTGCTTCTGATGGTAAGCATATATTATCTATTATTACGGGCCTGTAACTACATGGTATGCTTCTGATGGTAAGCATATATTATTTATTATTATGTACATGTAACTACATGGTATACTTCTGAAGGTAAGCATATATTATCTATTATTACGGACATGTAACTGCATGGTGTGCTTCTGATGGTAAGCATATATTATCTATTATTACGGGCCTGTAACTACATGGTGTGCTTCTTATGGTAACATATAATATCTCTTATTACGGGCCTGTAACTACATGGTGTGCTTCTGATGGTAAGCATATATTATCTATTATTACGGGACTGTAACTACATGGTGTGCTTCTGATGGTAAGCATATATTATCTATTATTACGGACATGTAACTTAATGGTGTGCTTCAGGTGGTAAGCATATATTGTCTATTATTACGGGACTGTAACTACATGGTGCGCTTCTGGTGGTTAGCATATATTATCTATTATTACGGGCCCGTAACTACATGGTATGCTTCTGATTGTAAGCATATATTATCTATTCTTATTGGCCTGTAACTACATGGTGTGCTTCTGATGGTAAGCATATATTATCTATTATTTCGGACCTGTAACTACATGGTGTGCTTCTGATGGTAAGCATATATTACATATTATTACGGGCCTGTAACTACATGGTGTTCTTCAGATGGTAAGCAAATATTATCTATTATTACGGGCCTGTAACTACATGGTGTGCTTCTGATGGCAAGCATATATTATCTATTATTACGGGCCTGTAACTACTTGGTGTGCTTCTGATGGTAAGCATATATTATATAGTATTACTGGCCTGTAACTACATGATGTGCTTCTGATGGTAAGCATATATTATCTATTATTACGGGACTGTAACTACAAGGGTGCTTCTGTTGGTAAGCATATATTATCTATTATTACGGGCCTGTAACTACATGGTGTGCTTCTGATGTTAAGCATATATTATCTGTTATTACAGGCCTGTAACTACATGGTGTGCTTCTGATGGTAAGCATATATTATCTATTATTACGGGTGGTAACTACATGGTGTGCTTCTGATGGTAAGCATATATTATCTGTTATTACAGGCCTGTAACTACATGGAGAGTTTCTGATGGTAAGCATATATTATCTATTATGACGTGCCTGTAACTACATGGTGTGCTTCTGATGGTAAGCATATATTATCTATTATTACGGGCCTGTAACTACATGGTGTACTTCTGATGTTAAGCATATATTATCTGTTATTACAGGCCTGTAACAACATGGTGTACTTCTGATGGTAAGCATATATTATCTTTTATTACGAGTGGTAACTACATGGTGTGCTTCTGATGGTAAGCATATATTATCTATAATTACGGGCTTGTAACTACATGGTGTGCTTTTGATGGTAAGCATATATTATCTATTATGACGGGCCTGTAACTACATGGTGTGCTTCTGATGGTAAGCATATATTATCTATTATTACGGGCCTGTAACTACATGGTGTGCTTCTGATGGTAAGCGCAAATTATCTATTATTACGAGCCTGTAACTACATGGTGTGCTTCTGATGATAAGCATATATTATCTATTATGACGGGCCTGTAACTACATGGTGTGCTTCTTATGGTAAGCATATATTATCTCTTATTACGGGCCTGTAACTACATGGTGTGGTTCTGATGGTAAGCATATATTATCTATTATTACGGGCCTGTAACTACATGTTGTGCTTCTTATGGTAAGCATATATTATCTCTTATTACGGGCCTGTAACTACCTGGTGTGCTTCTGATGGTAAGAATATATTATCTATTATTACGGGCCTGTAACTACATGTTGTGCTGCTGATGGTAAGCATATATTATTTATTATTATGTACATGTAACTACATGGTATACTTCTGATGGTAAGCATATATTATCTATTATTACAGGCCTGTAACTACATGTTGTGCTTTTGATGGTAAGCATATATTATCTATTATTACGGGTGGTAACTACATGGTGTGCTTCTGATGGTAAGCATATATTATCTATTATTACGGGCCTGTAACTACATGGTGTGCTTCTGATGGTAGGCATATATTATCTATTATGACGGGCCTGTAACTACATGGTGTGCTTCTGATGGTAAGCATATATTATATATTATTACAGTCCTGTAACTACATGGTGTGCTTCTGATGGTAAGCATATATTATCTATTATTACGGGCCTGTAACTACATGGTGTGCTTCTTATGGTAAGCATATATTATCTCTTATTACTGGCCTGTAACTACATGTTGTGCTTCTGATGGTAAGCATATATTATCTATTATTATGGGCCTGTAACTACATGTTGTGCTTCTGATGGTAAGCATATATTATTTATTATTATGTACATGTAACTACATGGTATACTTCTGATGGTAAGCATATATTATTTATTATTATGTACATGTAACTACATGGTATACTTCTGATGGTAAGCATATATTATCTATTATTACAGGCCTGTAACTACATGTTGTGCTTCTGATGGTAAGCATATATTATCTATTATTACGGGTGGTAACTACATGGTGTGCCTCTGATGGTAAGCATATATTATCTATTATTACGGGCCTGTAACTGCATGGGGTACTTCTGATGTTTAGCATATATTATCTGTTATTACAGGCCTGTAACTACATGGTGTACTTCTGATGTTAAGCATGTATTATCTGTTATTACAGGCCTGTAACTACATGGTGTGCTTCTGATGGTAAGCATATATTATCTATTATTACGGGCCTGTAACTATATGGTGTGCTTCTGATGGTAAGCATATATTATCTATTATTACGGGCCTGTAACTACATGGTGTCCTTCTGATGGTAAGCAAATATTATCTATTATTACGGGCCTGTAACTACATGGTGTGCTTCTGATGGTAAGCATATATTATCTATTATTACGGGCCTGTAACTACATGGTGTGCTTCTGATGGTAAGCATATATTATCTATAATTACGTACATGTAACTGCATGGTGTGCTTCTGATGGTAAGCATATATTATCTATTATTACGGGCCTGTAACTACATAGTGTCCTTCTGATGGTAAGCAAATATTATCTATTATTACGAGCCTGTAACTACATGGTGTGCTTCTGATGGTAAGCATATATTATCTATTATTACGGGCCTGTAACTACATGGTGTACTTCTGATGTTAAGCATATATTATCTGTTATTACAGTCCTGTAACTACATGGTGTGCTTCTGATGGTAAGCATATATTATCTATTATTACGGGTGGTAACTACATGGTGTGCTTCTGATGGTAAGCATATATTATCTATAATTACGGGCTTGTAACTACATGGTGTGCTTTTGATGGTAAGCATATATTATCTATTATGACGGGCCTGTAACTACTAGGTGTGCTTCTGATGGTAAGCATATATTATCTCTTATTACGGGCCTGTAACTACATGGTGTGCTTCTGATGGTAAGAATATATTATCTATCATTACGGGCCTGTAACTACATGTTGTGCTTCTGATGGTAAGCATATATTATTTATTATTATGTACATGTAACTACATGGTATACCTCTGATGGTAAGCATATATTATCTATTATTTCAGGCCTGTAACTACATGTTGTGCTTCTGATGGTAAGCATATATTATCTATTATTACGGGTGGTAACTACATGGTGTGCTCCTGATGGTAGCATATATTATCTATTATTACGGGCCTGTAACTACATGGTGTGCTTCTGATGGTAAGCATATATTATCTATTATTACGGGCCTGTAACTACATGGTGTGCTTCTGATGGTAAGCATATATTATATATTATTACGGGCCTGTAACTACATGGTGTGCTTCTGATGGTAAGCATATATTAACTATTATTACGGGCCTGTAACTACATGGTGTGCTTCTTATGGTAAGCATATATTATCTCTTATTACTGGCCTGTAACTACATGTTGTGCTTCTGATGGTAAGCATATATTATCTATTATTGCGGGCCTGTAACTACATGTTGTGCTTCTGATGGTAAGCATATAATATTTATTATTATGTACATGTAACTACATGCTATACTTCTGAAGGTAAGCATATATTATCTATTATTACTAACATGTAACTGCATGGGGTACTTCTGATGTGAAGCATATATTATCTGTTATTACCGGCCTGTAACTACATGGTGTAATTCTGATGTTAAGCATATATTATCTGTTATTACAGGCCTGTAACTACATGGTGTGCTTCTGATGGTAAGCATATATTATCTATTATTACGGGCCTGTAAATACATGGTGTGCTTCTGATGGTAAGCATATATTATCTATAATTACGGACATGTAACTGCATGGTGTGCTTCTGATGGTAAGCATATATTATCTCTTATTACGGGCCTGTAACTACATGGTGTGCTTCTGATGGTAAGCAAATATTATCTATTATTACGGGCCTGTAACTACATGGTGTGCTTCTGATGGTAAGCATATATTATCTATTATTACGGGACTGTAACTACAAGGGTGCTTCTGATGGTAAGCATATATAATCTATATTTACTACATGCTGTGCTTCTGATGGTAAGCATAAATTATCTATTAATACGAGCCTGTAACTGCATGGTGTGCTTCTGATGGTAAGCATATATTATCTGTTATTACGGGCCTGTAACTACATGGTGTACTTCTGATGGTAAGCATATAGTATCTATTATTACGGGCCTGTAACTACATGGTGTGCTTCTGATGATAAGCATATATTATCTATTATTACGGGCCTGTAACTACATGGTGTGCTTCTGATGGTAAGCATATATTATCTATTATTACGGACATGTAACTACATGGTGTGCTTCTGATGGTAAGCATATATTATCTATTATTACAGGCCTGTAACTACATGGTGTGCTTCTGATGGTAACCATATATTATCTATTATTACAGGCCTGTAACTACATGTTGTGCTTCTGATGGTAAGCATATATTATCTATTATTACAGGCCTGTAACTACATGGTGTGCTTCTGATGGTAAGCATATATTATCTATTATTACGGGCCTGTAACTACATGGTGTGCTTCTGATGGTAAGCATATATCATCTATTATTACGGACCTGTAACTACATGGTGTGCTTCTGATGGTAAGCATATATCATCTATTATTACGGACCTGTAACTATATGGTGTACTTCTGATGTTAAGCATATATTATCTGTTATTACAGGCCTGTAACTACATGGTGTGCTTCTGATGGTAAGCATATATTATCTATTATTACGGACCTGTAACTACATGGTGTGCTTCTGATGGTAAGCATATATAATCTATTATTACGGACCTGTAACTACATCGTGTGCTTCTGATGGTAAGCATATATCATCTATTATTACGGGCCTGTAACTACATGGTGTGCTTCTGATGGTAAGCATATATCATCTATTATTACGGACCTGTAACTACATGGTGTGGTTCTGATGGTAAGCATATATTATCTATTATTACTGGCCTGTAACTACATGGTGTGCTTCTGATAGTAAGCATATATCATCTATTATTACGGACTTGTAACTACATGGTGTGCTTCTGATGGTAAGCATATATCATCTATTATTACGGACCTGTAACTACATGGTGTGGTTCTGATGGTAAGCATATATTATCTATTATTACTGCCTGTAACTACATGGTGTGCTTCTGATAGTAAGCATATATCATCTATTATTACGGACTTGTAACTACATGGTGTGCTTCTGATGGTAAGCATTAATCATCTATTATTACGGACCTGTAACTACATGGAGTGCTTCTGATGGTAAGCATATATGATCTATTATTACGGGCCTGTAACTACATGGTGTGCTTCTGATGGTAAGCATATATCATCTATTATTACGGACCTGTAACTACATAGTGTGCTTCTATGGTAACCATATAATATCTCTTATTACAGGCCTGTAACTACATGGTGTGCTTCTGATGGTAAGCATATATTATCTATTATTACGGGCCTGTAACTACATGGTGTGCTTCTGATGGTAAGCATATATTATATCTATTATTACGGCCTGTAACTACATGGAGAGCTTCTGATGGTAAGCATATATCATCTATTATTACGGGCCTGTAACTACATGGTGTGCTTCTGATGGTAAGCATATATCATCTATTATTACGGACCTGTAACTACATGGTGTGGTTCTGATGGTAAGCATATATTATCTATTATTACGGGCCTGTAACTACATGGTGTGCTTCTGATGGTAAGCATATATCATCTATTATTACGGACTTGTAACTACATGGTGTGCTTCTGATGGTAAGCATTAATCATCTATTATTACGGACCTGTAACTACATGGTGTGCTTCTGATGGTAAGCATATATTATCTATTATTACGGGCCTGTAACTACATGGTGTGCTTCTGATGGTAAGCATATATCATCTATTATTACGGACCTGTAACTACATGGTGTGCTTCTGATGGTAAGCATATATCATCTATTATTACGGGCCTGTAACTACATGGTGTGCTTCTGATGGTAAGCATATATTATCTATTATGACGGGCCTGTAACTACATGGTGTGCTTCTGATGGTAAGCATATATTATCTCTTATTAGGGGCCTGTAGCTACATGGTGTGCTTCTGATGGTAAGCATTAATCATCTATTATTACGGACCTGTAACTACATGGAGTGCTTCTGATGGTAAGCATATATGATCTATTATTACGGGCCTGTAACTACATGGTGTGCTTCTGATGGTAAGCATATATCATCTATTATTACGGACCTGTAACTACATGGTGTGCTTCTTATGGTAACCATATAATATCTCTTATTACAGGCCTGTAACTACATGGTGTGCTTCTGATGGTAAGCATATATTATCTATTATTACGGGCCTGTAACTACATGGTGTGCTTCTGATGGTAAGCATATATTATCTATTATTACGGGCCTGTAACTACATGGAGAGCTTCTGATGGTAAGCATATATCATCTATTATTACGGGCCTGTAACTACATGGTGTGCTTCTGATGGTAAGCATATATCATCTATTATTACGGACCTGTAACTACATGGTGTGGTTCTGATGGTAAGCATATATTATCTATTATTACGGGCCTGTAACTACATGGTGTGCTTCTGATGGTAAGCATATATTATCTATTATGACGGGCCTGTAACTACATGGTGTGCTTCTGATGGTAAGCATATATTATCTCTTATTAGGGGCCTGTAGCTACATGGTGTGCTTCTGATGGTAAGCATATATCATCTATTATTACGGACTTGTAACTACATGGTGTGCTTCTGATGGTAAGCATTAATCATCTATTATTACGGACCTGTAACTAAATGGTGTGCTTCTGATGGTAAGCATATATTATCTATTATTACGGGCCTGTAACTACATGGTGTGCTTCTGATGGTAAGCATATATCATCTATTATTACGGACCTATAACTACATGGTGTGCTTCTGATGGTAAGCATATATCATCTATTATTACGAGCCTGTAACTACATGGTGTGCTTCTGATGGTAAGCATATATTATCTATTATGACGGGCCTGTAACTACATGGTGTGCTTCTGATGGTAAGCATATATTATCTCTTATTAGGGGCCTGTAACTACATGGTGTGCTTCTGATGGTAAGCATATATTATCTATTATTACGGGCCTGTAACTACATGGTGTGTTTCTTATGGTAAGCATATATTATCTCTTATTATGGGCCTGTAACTAAATGGTGTGCTTCTGATGGTAAGCATAAATTATCTATTATTACGGGCCTGTAACTACATAGTGTACTTCTGATGTTAAGCATATATTATCTGTTATTACAGGCCTGTAACTACATGGTGTGCTTCTGATGATAAGCATATATTATCTATTATTACGGGCCTGTAACTACATGGTGTGCTTCTGATGGTAAGCATATATCATCTATTATTACGGACCTGTAACTACATGGTGTGCTTCTGATGGTAAGCATATATCATCTATTATTACGGGCCTGTAACTACATGGTGTGCTTCTGATGGTAAGCATATATTATCTATTATGACGGGCCTGTAACTACATGGTGTGCTTCTGATGGTAAGCATATATTATCTCTTATTAGGGGCCTGTAACTACATGGTGTGCTTCTGTTGGTAAGCATATATTATCTATTATTACGGGCCTGTAACTACATGGTGTGTTTCTTATGGTAAGCATATATTATCTATTATTACGGGCCTGTAACTACATGGTGTGTTTCTTATGGTAAGCATATATTATCTCTTATTTCGGGCCTGTAACTACATGGTGTGCTTCTGATGGTAAGCATATATTATCTATTATTACGGGCCTGTAACTACATGGTGTGCTTCTGATGGTAAGCATATATTATTGATTATTATGTACATGTAACTACATGGTATACTTCTGATGGTAAGCATATATTATCTATTATTACGGACATGTAACTGCATGGTGTGCTTCTGATGGTAAGCATATATTATCTATTATTACGGGCCTGTAACTACATGTTGTGCTTCTTATGGTAACCATATAATATCTCTTATTACAGGCCTGTAACTACATGGTGTGCTTCTAATGGTAAGCATATATTATCTATTATTACGGGCCTGTAACTACATGGTGTGCTTCTGATGGTAAGCATATATTATCTATTATTACGGGCCTGTAACTACATGGAGAGCTTCTGATGGTAAGCATATATTATCTATTATAACGGACATGTAACTACATGGTGTGCTTCAGGTGGTAAGCATATATTGTCTATTATTACGGGCCTGTAAATACATGGTGCGCTCCTGGTGGTTAGCATATATTATCCATTATTACGGGCCCGTAACTACATGGTATGCTTCTGATGGTAAGCATATATTATCTATTATTATGGGCCTGTAACTACATGGTGTGCTTCTGATGGTAAGCATATATTATCTATTATTTCGGACCTGTACCTACATGGTGTGCTTCTGATGGTAAGCATATATTATCTATTATTACGGGCCTGTAACTACATGGTGTCCTTCTGATGGTAAGCAAATATTATCTATTATTACGGGCCTGTAACTACATGGTGTGCTTCTGATGGTAAGCATATATTATCTATTATTACGGCCTGTAAATACTTGGTGTGCTTCTGATGGTAAGCATATATTATCTATTATTAATGGCCTGTAACTACATGGTGTGCTTCTGATGGTAAGCATATATTATCTTTTATTACGGGCCTGTAACTACTTGGTGTGATTCTGATGGTAAGCATATATTATCTATTATTACGGGCCTGTAACTACATGGTGTGCTTCTGAAAGTAGGCATATATTATCTATTATTACGGGACTGTAACTACATGGGTGCTTCTGATGGTAAGCATATATAATCTATATTTACTACATGGTGTGCTTCTGATGGTAAGCATAAATTATCTATTATTACAGGCCTGTTACTCCATTTTGTACTTCTGATGTTCAGCATATATTATCTGTTATTACAGGCCTGTAACTACATGGTGTACTTCTGATGTTAAGCATATATTATCTGTTATTTCAGGCCTGTAACTACATGGTGTGCTTCTGATGGTAAGCAAATATTATCTATTATTACGGGCCTGTAACTACATGGTGTGCTTCTGATTGTAAGCATATATCATCTATTATTACGGGCCTGTAACTACATGGTGTGCTTCTTATTGTAAGCATATATTATCTATTATGACGGGCCTGTAACTACATGTTGTGCTTCTGATGGTAAGCATATATTATCTCTTATTAGGGGCCTGTAACTACATGGTGTGCTTCTGATGGTAAGCATATAGTGTTTATTATTACGGGCCTGTAACTACATGGTGTGTTTCTTATGGTAAGCCTATATTATCTCTTATTACGGGCCTGTAACTACATGTTGTGCTTCTGATGGTAAGCATATATTATCTATTATTATGGGCCTGTAACTACATGGTGTGCTTCTGATGGTAAGCATATATTATTTATTATTATGTACATGTAACTACATGGTATACTTCTGATGGTAAGCATATATTATCTATTATTACGGACATGTAACTGCATGGTGTGCTTCTGATGCTAAGCATATACTATCTATTATTACGGGCCTGTAACTACATGGTGTGCTTCTTATGGTAACCATATAATATCTGTTATTACGGGCCTGTGACTACATGGTGTGCTTCTGATTGTAAGCATATATTATCTATTATTACGGGCCTGTAACTACATGGTGTGCTTCTGATGGTAAGCATGTATTATCTATTATTACGGGCCTGTAACTACATGGTGTGCTTCTGATGATAAGCATATATTATCTATTATTACGGGACTGTCACTGCATGGTGAGCTTCTGATGGTAAGCATATATTATCTATTATTACGGGACTGTAACTATATGGTGTGCTTCTGATGGTAAGCATATAGTATCTATTATTACGGGCCTGTAACTACATGGTGTGCTTCTGATGGTAAGCATATATTATCTATAATTACGGGCCTGTAACTACATGATGGGCTTCTGATGGTAAGCATATAGTATCTATTATTACGGGCCTGTAACTACATGGTGTGCTTCTGATGGTAAGCATATATTATCTATTATTACGAAAATGTAACTACATGGTGTGCTTTTGATGGAAAGCATATATATCTATTATTACGGGCCTGTAACTACATGGTGTGCTTCTGATTGTAAGCATATATCATCTATTATTACGGGCCTGTAACTACATGGTGTGCTTCTGATGGTAAGCATATATTATCTATTATGACGGGCCTGTAACTACATGGTGTGCTTCTGATGGTAAGCATATATTATCTCTTATTAGGGCCTGTAACTACATGGTGTGCTTCTGTTGGTAAGCATATATTATCTATTATTACGGGCCTGTAACTACATGGTGTGTTTCTTATGGTAAGCATATATTATCTCTTATTACGGGCCTGTAACTACATGGTGTGCTTCTGATGGTAAGCATATATTATCTATTATTACGGGCCTGTAACTACATGGTGTGCTTCTGATGGTAAGCATATATTATCTATTATTAGGGGCCTGTAACTACATGGAGAGCTTCTGATGGTAAGCATATAGTATCTATTATAACGGACATGTAACTACATGGTGTGCTTCAGGTGGTAAGCATATATTGTCTATTATTACGGGCCTGTAACTACATGGTGCGCTTCTGGTGGTTAGCATATATTATCCATTATTACGGGGCCTTAACTACATGGTATGCTTCTGATGGTAAGCATATATTATCTATTATTATGGGCCTGTAACTACATGGTGTGCTTCTGATGGTAAGCATATATTATCTATTATTTCGGACCTGTACCTACATGGTGTGCTTCTGATGGTAATCATATATTATCTATTATTACGGGCCTGTAACTAAATGGTGTCCTTCTGATGGTAAGCAAATATTATCTATTATTACGATCCTGTAACTACATGGTGTGCTTCTGATGGTAAGCATATATTATCTATTATTACGGCCTTTAAATACTTGGTGTGCTTCTGATGGTAAGCATATATTATCTATTATTAATGGCCTGTAACTACATGGTGTGCTTCTGATGGTAAGCATATATTATCTATTATTACGGGCCTGTAACTACTTGGTGTGATTCTGATGGTAAGCATATATTATCTATTATTACGGGCCTGTAACTACATGGTGTGCTTATGATAGTAGGCATATATTATCTATTATTACGGGACTGTAACTACATGGGTGCTTCTGATGGTAAGCATATATAATCTATATTTACTACATGGTGTGCTTCTGATGGTAAGCATAAATTATCTATTATTACAGGCCTGTTACTCCATTTTGTACTTCTGATGTTCAGCATATATTATCTGTTATTACAGGCCTGTAACTACATGGTGTACTTCTGATGTTTAGCATATATTATCTGTTATTACAGGCCTGCAACTACATGGTGTGCTTCTGATGTTAAGCATATATTATCTATTATTACGGGCCTGTAACTACATGGTGTGATTCTGATGGTAAGCATATATCATCTATTATTACGGGCCTGTAACTACATGGTGTGCTTCTTATGGTAAGCATATATTATCTATTATGACGGGCCTGTAACTACATGGTGTGCTTCTGATGGTAAGCATATATTATCTCTTATTAGGGGCCTGTAACTACATGGTGTGCTTCTGATGGTAAGCATATAGTATCTATTATTACGGGCCTGTAACTACATGGTGTGTTTCTTATGGTAAGCCTATATTATCTCTTATTACGGGCCTGTTACTACATGTTGTGCTTCTGATGGTAAGCATATATTATCTATTATTACGGGCCTGTAACTACATGGTGTGCTTCTGATGGTATGCATATATTATTTATTATTATGTACATGTAACTACATGGTATACTTCTGATGGTAAGCATATATTATCTATTATTACGGACATGTAACTGCATGGTGTGCTTCTGATGGTAAGCATATACTATCTATTATTACGGGCCTGTGACTACATGGTGTGCTTCTGATGGTAAGCATATATTATCTATTATTACGGGCCTGTAACTACATGGTGTGCTTCTGATGGTAAGCATGTATTATCTATTATTACGGGCCTGTAACTACATGGAGTGCTTCTGATGGTAAGCATATATTAACTATTATTACGGGCCTGTAACTACATGGTGTGCTTCTGATGATAAGCATATATTATCTATTATTACGGGACTGTCACTGCATGGTGTGCTTCTGATGGTAAGCATATATTATCTATTATTACGGGACTGTAACTATATGGTGTGCTTCTGATGGTAAGCATTTAGTATCTATTATTACGGGCCTGTAACTACATGGTGTGCTTCTGATGGTAAGCATATATTATCTATAATTACGGGCCTGTAACTACATGATGGGCTTCTGATGGTAAGCATATAGTATCTATTATTACGGGCCTGTAACTACATGGTGTGCTTCTGATGGTAAGCATATATTATCTATTATTACGAAAATGTAACTACATGGTGTGCTTTTGATGGAAAGCATATATAATCTATTATTACGGGTCTGTAACTACATCGTGTGCTTCTGATGGTAAGCATATATTATCTATTATTACGGGCCTGTAACTACATGGTGTGCTTCTGATGGTAAGCATATATTATCTTTTATAACGGGCCTGTAACTACATGGTGTGCTTCTGATGGTAAGCATATATTATCTTTTATTACGGGCCTGTAACTACATTGTATGCTTCTGATGGTAAGCATATATTATCTATTAATATCATGGGCCTGTAACTACATGGTGTGCTTCTGATGGTAAGCATATATTATATATTATAACGGGCCTATAACTACATGGTGTGCTTCTGATGGTACGCATATACTATCTATTATTAGGGGCCTGTAGCTACATAGTGTGCTTCTTCTGGTAAGCATATATTATCTATTATTACGAGCCTGTAACTACATGGTGTGCTTCTGATGGTAAGCATATATTATCTATTATTATCATGGGCCTGTAACTACATGGTCTGCTTCTGATGGTAAGCATATATAAGCATATATTATCTATTATTACGGGCCTGTAACTACATGGTGTGCTTCTGATGGTAAGCATATATTATATATTATAACGGGCCTATAACTACATGGTGTGCTTCTGATGGTACGCATATATTATCTATTATTACGGGCCTGTAGCTACATAGTGTGCTTCTTCTGGTAAGCATATATTATCTATTATTACGGGCCTGTAACTACATGGTGTGCTTCTGATGGTAAGCATATATTATCTATTATTGTCATGGGCCTGTAACTACATGGTCTGCCTCTGATGGTAAGCTTATATAAGCATATATTATCTATTATTACGGGCCTGTAACTACATGGTGTGCTTCTGATGGTAAGCATATATTATCTTTTATTACGGGCCTGTAACTACATGGCGAGCTTCTGATGGTAAGCGTATATTATCTATTATCACGGATATGTAACTTCATGATATGCTTCTGATGGTAAGCATATACTATCTAGTATTACGGACCTGTAACTACATGGTGTACTTCTGATGGTAAGCATATATTATCTATTATTACGGACATGTTACTACATGGTGTGTTTCTGATGGTAAGCATATATTATCTATTATCACGGGCCTGTAACTACATGGCGAGCTTCTGATGGTAAGCGTATATTATCTATTATCACGGATATGTAACTTCATGATATGCTTCTGATGGTAAGCATATACTATCTATTATTACGGACCTGTAACTACATGGTGTGCTTGTGATGGTAAGCATACATTATATATTATTACGGACATGTAACTACATGGTGTGCTTCTGATGGTAAGCATATACATGTATTATCAGTTATTACGGGACTGTTACTACATGGTGTGCTTCTGATGGTAAGCATATATCATCTATTATTACGGGCCTGTAACTACTTGGTGTGCTTCTGATGGTAAGCATATATTATCTATTATGACGGGCCTGTAACTACATGGTGTGCTTCTGATGGTAAGCATATATTATCTCTTATTAGGGGCCTGTAACTACATGGTGTGCTTCTGTTGGTAAGCATATATTATCTATTATTACGGGCCTGTAACTACATGGTGTGTTTCTTATGGTAAGCATATATTATCTCTTATTACGGGCCTGTAACTACATGGTGTGCTTCCGATGGTAAGCATATATTATCTATTATTAAGGGCCTGTAACTACATGGTGTGCTTGCTTCTGATGGTAAGCATATATTATCTATTATAACTGGCCTGTAACTACATGGTGTGCGTCTGATGGTAAGCATATATTATCTATTATTACGGGCCTGTAACTACATGGTGTGCTTCTGATGGTTAGCATATATTATCTATTATTACGGGCCTGTAACTACATGGTGTGCTTCTGATGGTAAGCATATATTATCTATTATTACGGGCCTGTAACAGCATGGTGTGCTTCTAATGGTAAGCATATATTATCTAATATTATTACGGGCTTGTAACTACACGGTGAGCTTCTGATGGTAAGCATATATTATCTAATATTATTACGGGCTTGTAACTACACGGTGAGCTTCTGATGGTAAGCATATATTATCTATTATTAGGGACATGTAACTAGATGCTGTGCTTCTGATGGTAAGCATATATTATCTATTATCACGGGCCTGTAACTACATGGTGTGCTTCTGATGGTAAGCATATATTATCTAATATTATTACGGGCTTGTAACTACAGGGTGAGCTTCTGATGGTAAGCATATATTATCTATTATTAGGGACATGTAACTACATGCTGTGCTTCTGATGGTAAGCATATATTATCTATTATCACGGGCCTGTAACTACATGGTGTGCTTCTGATGGTAAGCATATATAATCTATTATTACGGGCCTATAACTACATGGTGTGCTTCTGATGGTTAGCATATATTATCTATTATAACTGGCCTGTAACTACATGGTGCGCTTCTGAGGGTAAGCATATATTATCTATTATTACGGGCCTTTAACTACATGGTGTGCTTCTGATGGTAACCATTTATTATCTATTATTACAGGCCTGTAGCTACATGGTGTGCTTCTGATGGTAAGCATATATTATCTATTATTATTACGGGCTTGTAACTACATGGTGTGCTTCTGATGGTATGAATATATTATCTATTATTAGGGACATGTAACTACATGTTGTGCTTCTGTAGGTGGGCATATATTATCTATTATTACGGGCCTGTAACTACATGGTGTGCTTCTGATGGTCAGCATATATTATCTATTATTACGGGCCTGTAACTACATGGTGTTCTTCTGATGGTAAGAATATATTATCTATTATAACGGGCCTGTAACTACATGGTGTGCTTCTGATGGTAAGCATATATTATCTATTATTATGGGCCTGTAACTACATGGTGTGCTTGTGATGGTAACCTTATATTATCTATTATTACGGGCCTGTAAATACATGGTGTGCTTCTGATGGTAAGCATATATTATCTATTATTACGGGCCTGAAACTACATGGTGTGCTTCTGATGGTAAGCATATATTATCTTTTATTACGGGCCTGTAACTACATGGTGTGCTTCTGATGGTAAGCATATATTATCTATTATTACGGACATGTAACTACATGGTGTGCTTCTGATGGTAAGCATATATTAGCTATTATTACTGGCCTGTTACTACATTATGTGCTTCTGATGGTAAGCATATATTATCTATTATCACGGGCCTTTAACTACATGGTATGCTTCTGATGGTAAGCATATATTATCTATTATTACGGGCCTGTAACTGCATGGTGTGCTTCTGATGGTAAGCATAAATTATCTATTATTACGGACCTGTAACTACATGGTGTGCTTCTGATGGTAAGCATATATTATCTATTTTTACGGACATGTAACTACATGGTGTGCTTCTGATGGTAAGCATATATTATCTATTATTACGGGCCTGTAACTACATGGTGTGCTTCTGATGGTAAGCATATAGTATCTATTATATTCGGAACGGTAACTACATGGTGTGCTTCTGATGGTAAGCATATATTATCTATTATTAACGGCCTGTAACTACATGGTGTGCGTGTTTTTGATGGTAAGCATATATTATCTATTATAACTGGCCTGTAACTACATGGTGTGCTTCTCATGGCAAGCATATATTATCTATTATTACGTGCCTGTAACTACATGGTGTGCGTCTGATGGTAAGCATATATTATCTATAATTACGGGCCTGTAACTACATGGTGTGCTTCTCATGGTAAGCATATATTATCTATTATTATGGGCCTGTAACTACATGGTGTGCTTCTGATGTTAAGCATATATTATCTAATATTACTGGCCTGTTACTACATGGTGTGCTTCTGATGGTAAGCATATATTATCTATTATTATTACGGGCTTGTAACTACATGGTGTGCTTCTGAAGGTAAGCATATATTATCTATTATTAGGGAAATGTAACTACATGCTATGCTTCTGATGGTAAGCATATATTATCTATTATCACGGGCCTGTAACTACATGGTCTGCTTTTGATGGTAAGCATATATTATCTATTATTACGGGCCTTTAACTACATGGTGTGCTTCTGATGGTAAACATATATTATCTTTTATTACGGGCCTGAAACTACATGGTGTGCTTCTGATGTTAAGCATATATTATCTTATATTACTGGCCTGTAACTACATGGTGTGCTTCTGATGGTAAACATATATTATCTATTATTATTATTACGGGCTTGTAACTACATGGTGTGCTTCTGATGGTAAGCATATATTATCTATTATTACGGATATGTAACAACATGATGTGCTTCTGATGGTAACCATATATTATCTATTATTACAGGCCTGTAGCTACATGGTGTGATTCTGATGGTAAGCATATATTATCTATTATTACTGGCCTGTAACTACATGGTGTGCTTCTGATGGTAAGCATATATTATCTATTATTACGGATATGTAACTACATGATGTGCTTCTGATGGTAACCATATATTATCTATTATTACGCGCCTGTAACTACATGGTGTGCTTCTGATGGTCAACATATATTATCTATTATTACGACCCTGTAACTACATAGTGTGCTTCTGATGGTAAGCATATATTATCTATTATAACGGGCCTGTAACTACATGGTGTGCTTCTGATGGTAGGCATATATTATCTATTATTACGGGCCTGTAATTACATGGTGTGCTTGTGATGGTAACCATATATTATCTATTACTACGGGCCTGTAACTACATGGTGTGCTTCTGATGGTAAGCATATATTATCTATTATTACGGGCCTGTAACTACATGGTGTTCTTCTGATGGTAAGCATATATTATCTTTTATTACGGGCCTGTAACTACATGGTATGCTTCTGATGGTAAGCATATGTTATCTATTATTACGGACATGTAACTACATGGTGTGCTTCTGATTGTAAGCATATATTAGCTATTATTACGACCCTGTTACTACATTATGTGCTTCTGATGGTAAGCATACATTATCTTTTATTACGGGCCTGTATCTACATGGTTTGCTTCTGATGGTAAGCATATACTATCTATTATTACGGACCTGTAACTACATGGTGTGCTTGTGATGGTAAGCATATATTATCAATTATTACGGACATGTAACTACATGGTGTGCTTCTGATGGTAAGCATATATTATCTATTATTACGGGCCTGTAACTACATGTTGTGCTTCTGATGGTAAGCATATATTATCTATTATTACGGGCCTGTAACTACATGGTGAGCTTCTGATGGTAAGCATATATTATCTATTATCACGGGCCTGTAACTACATGGTGAGCTTCTGATGGTAAGCATATATTATCTATTATCACGGACATGTAACTACATGGTATGCTTCTGATGATAAGCATATATTATCTATTATTACGGGCCTGTAACTGCATGGTGTGCTTCTGATGGTAAGCATATATTATCTATTATTACGGACCTGTAATTACATGGTGTGCTTCTGATGGTAAGCATATATTATCTATTTTTACGGACATGAAACTACATGGTGTGCTTCTGATGGTAAGCATATATTATCTAATATATACGGAACTGTAACTACATGGTGTGCTTCTGATGGTAAGAATATATTATCTATTATTAAGGGCCTGTAACTACATGGTGTGCTTGCTTTTGATGCTAAGCATATATTATCTATTATAACTGGCCCTGTAACTACATGGTGTGCTTCTCATGGCAAGCATATATTATCTATTATTACGGGCCCTATAACTACATGGTGTGCGTCTGATGGTAAGCATATATTATCTATTATGACGGGCCTGTAACTACATGGTGTGCTTCTGATGGTAAGCATATATTATCTATTATTACGGGCATGTAACTACATGGTGTGCTTCTGATGTTAAGCATATATTATCTAATATTACTGGCCTGTAACTACATGGTGTGCTTCTGATGGTAAGCATATATTATCTATTATTATTACGGGCTTGTATCTACATGGTGTGCTTCTGATGGTAAGAATATATTATCTTTTATTAGGGAAATGTAACTACATGCTGTGCTTCTGATGGTAAGCATATATTATCTATTTATCACGGGCCTGTAACTACATGGTGTGCTTCTTTTGGTAAGCATATATTATCTAGTATTACGGGCCTATAACTACATGGTGTGCTTCTGATGGTAAGCATATATTATCTATTATAACTGGCTTGTAACTACATGGTGCGCTTCCTGACTTCATCTTTCTACTTTAACTTACTACTCGCCTTAAGCCATATATTGTCTATTATTACGGGCCTGTAACTACATGTGTGTGCTTATGATGGTAAGCATATATTATCTATTATTACGGGCCTGTAACTACGTGGTGTGCTTCTGATGGTAAGCATATATTATCTATTATTAATGGCCTGTAACTACATGGTGTGTTTCTGATGGTAAGCATATATTTAACTATTATTATTACGGGCCTGTTACTACATGGTGTGCTTCTGATGGTAAGCATATATTATCTATTATCACGGACATGTAACTACATGGTGTGCTTCTGATGGTAAGCATATATTTTCTATTATTACGGGCCTGTAATCTACATGGTGCGCTTCTGATGGTAAGCCTATATTGTCTATTATTACGGGCCTGTAACTACATGGTGTGCTTATGATGGTAAGCAGTATATTATCTATTATTACGGGCCTGTTACTACGTGGTGTGCTTCTGATGGTAAGCATATATTATCTATTATTAATGGCCTGTAACTACATGGTGTTGTTTCTGATGGTAAGCATATATTTAACCTATTATTATTACGGGCCTGTTACTTCATGTGTGTGCTTCTGATGGTAAGCATATATTATCTATTATCACGGGACATGTAACTACATGGTGTGCTTCTGATGGTAAGCATATATTATCTATTATTACGGGCCTATAACTACATGGTGTGCTTCTGATGGTAAGCATATACATGTATTATCTATTATTACGGGCCTGTAACTAAATGGTGTGCTTCTGATGGTAAGCATATATCTATCTATTATTAGGGAAATGTAACTACATGCTGTGCTTCTGATGGTAAGCATATATTATCTAGTATTACGGGCTTGTAACAACATGGTGTGCTTCTGATGGGTAAGCATATATTATCTATTATTACGGCCTGTAACTACATGGTGTGCTTCTGATGGTAAGCATATATTTTCTATTATTATGGGCCTGTAACTACATGGGTGTGCTTCTGATGGTAAGCATATATTATCTATTATTACGGGCTTGTAACAACATGGTGTGCTTCTGATGGGTAAGCATATATTATCTATTATTACGGGCCTATAACTACATGGTGTGCTTCTGATGGTAAGCATATACATGTATTATCTATTATTACGGGCCTGTAACTACATGGTGTGCTTCTGATGGTAAGCATATATTATCTATTATTAGGGAAATGTAACTACATGCTGTGCTTCTGATGGTAAGCATATATTATCTATTATCACGGGCCTGTAACTACATGGTCTGCTTCTGATGGTAAGCATATATTATCTATTATTACGGGCCTATAACTACATGGTGTGCTTCTGATGGTAACATATATTATCTATTATTACGGACCTGTAACTACATGGTGTGCTTCTGATGGTAAGCATATATTATCTATTATTATGGACATGTAACTACATGGTATGCTTCTGATGGTAAGCATATATTATCTATTATTACGGGCCTGTAACTACATGGTGTGCTTCTGATGGTAAGCATATATTATCTATTATTACGGGCCTGTAACTACATGGTGTGCTTCTGATGGTAAGCATATATCATCTATTATTACGGGCCTGTAACTGCATGGTGTGCTTCACTACATGGTGTGCTTCTGATGGTAAGCATCTATTATCTATTATTATTACGGGCTTGTAACTACATGGTGTGCTTCTGATTGTAAGAATATATTATCTATTATTAGGGACATGTAACTACATGTTGTGCTTCTGATGGTAAGCATATATTATCTATTATTACGCGCCTGTAACTACATGGTGTGCTTCTGATGATAAGCATATATTATCTTTTATTACGGGCCTGTAACTACATGGTGTGCTTCTGATGGTAAGCATATGTTATCTATTATTACGGACATGTAACTACATGGTGTGCTTCTGATGGTAAGCATATATTAGCTATTATAACGGCCCTGTTACTACATAATGTGCTTCTGATGGTAAGCATACATTATCTTTTATTACGGACCTGTATCTACATGGTTTGCTTCTGATGGTAAGCATATACTATCTATTATTACGGACCTGTAACTACATGGTGTGCTTGTGATGGTAAGCATATATTATCTACTATTACGGACATGTAACTACATGGTGTGCTTCTGATGGTAAGCATATATTATCTATTATTACGGGCCTGTAACTACATGTTGTGCTTCTGATGGTAAGCATATATTATCTATTATTACGGGCCTGTAACTACATGGTGAGCTTCTGGTGGTAAGCATATATTATCTATTAACACGGGCCTGTAACTACATGGTGAGCTTCTGATGGTAAGCATATATTATCTATTATCACGGACATGTAACTACATGGTATGCTTCTGATGGTAAGCATATATTATCTATTATTACGGGCCTGTAACTGCATGGTGTGCTTCTGATGGTAAGCATATATTATCTATTATTACGGACCTGTAATTACATGGTGTGCTTCTGATGGTAAGCATATATTATCTATTTTTACGGACATGTAACTACATGGTGTGCTTCTGATGGTAAGCATATATTATCTATTATTACGGGCCTGTAACTACATGGTGTGCTTCAGATGGTAAGCATATATTATCTATTACATACGGAACTGTAACTACATGGTGTGCTTCTGATGGTAAGCATATATTATCTATTATTAAGGGCCTGTAACTACATGGTGTGCTTGCTTTTGATGCTAAGCATATATTATCTATTATAACTGGCCTGTAACTACATGGTGTGCTTCTCATGGCAAGCATATATTATCTATTTTTACGGGCCTGTAACTACATGGTGTGCGTCTGATGGTAAGCATATATTATCTATTATGACGGGCCTGTAACTACATGGTGTGTTTCTGATGGTAAGCATATATTATCTATTATTACGGGCCTGTAACTAAATGGTGTGCTTCTGATGTTAAGCATATATTATCTAATATTACTGGCCTTTAACTACATGGTGTGCTTCTGATGGTAAGCATATATTATCTATTATTATTACGGGCTTGTAACTACATGGTGTGCTTCTGATGGTAAGCATATATTATCTTTTAGTTTTTGGGAAATGTAACTACATGCTGTGCTTCTGATGGTAAGCATATATTATCTATTATCACGGGCCTGTAACTACATGCTGTGCTTCTGATGGTAAGCATATATTATCTATTATTACGGGCCTATAACTACATGGTGTGCTTCTGATGGTAAGCATATATTATCTTTTATTAGGGAAATGTAACTACATGCTGTGCTTCTGATGGTAAGCATATATTATCTATTATTACGGGCCTGTAACTACATGGTATGCTTCTGATGGTAAGCATATATTATCTATTATTACGGGCCTATAACTACATGGTGTGCTTCTGATGGTAAGCATATATTATCTATTATAACTGGCTTGTAACTACATGGTGCGCTTCTGATGGTAAGCATATATTGTCTATTATTACGGGCCTGTAACTACATGGTGTGCTTATGATGGTAAGCATATATTATCTATTATTACGGGCCAGTAACTACGTGGTGTGCCTCTTATGGTAAGCATATATTATCTATTATTAATGGCCTGTAACTACATAGTGTGTTTCTGATGGTATGCATATATTTAACTATTATTATTACGGGCCTGTTACTACATGGTGTGCTTGTGATGGTAAGCATATACATGTATTATCTATTATTACGGGCCTGTAACTACATGGTGTGCTTCTGATGGTAAGCATATATTATCTATTATTACGGGCCTGTAACGACATGGTGTGCTTCTGATGGTAAGCATATATTATCTTTTATTAAGGGCCTGTTACTACATTGTGTGCTTCTGATGGTAAGCATATATTATCTATTATTGCGGACATGTAACTACATGGTGTGTTTCTGATGGTAAGCATATATTATCTATTATTACGGGCCTGTAACTACATGATGTGCTTCTGATGGTAAGCATATATTATCTATTATTGCGGGCCTGTTACTACATGGTGTGCTTCTGATGGTAAGCATATATTATCTATTTTTACGGCCCGTAACTACATCGTGTGCTTCTGATGGTAAGCATAAATTATCTATTATTACGAGCCTGTAACTACATGGTGTGCTTCTGATGGTAAGCATATATTATCTATTATTACGGGCCTGTAACTACATGGTGAGCTTCTGATGGTAAGCATATATTAGCTATTATTACGGGCCTGTAACTACATGATGTGCTTCTGATGGTAAGAATATATTATCTATTATTACGGACATGTAACTACATGGTGTGCTTCTGATGGTAAGCATATATTATCTATTATTACGGGCCTGTAACTACATGGTGTTCTTCTGATGGTAAGCATATATTAGCTATTATTACGGGACAGTAACTTCATGGTGTGCTTCTGATGGTAAGCATATATTATCTATTATTACGGGCCTGTAACTACATGGTGTGCTTCTGATGGTAAGCATATATTATCTATTATTACGGACCTGTAACTACAAGGTGTGCTTCTGATGGTAAGCATATATTATCTATTATTACGGGCCTGTAACTACATGGTGTCCTTCTGATAGTAAGCATATATTATCTATTATTACGGGACTGTAACTACATGGTGTGCTTCTGATGGTAAGCATATATTATCTATTATTACGGGCCTGTAACTACATGGTGTGCTTCTGATGGTAAGCATATATTATCTATTATTACGGACATGTAACTACATGGTGTGCTTCTGATGGTAAGCATATATTATATATTATTACGGGCCTGTGACTACATGGTGTGCTTCTGATGGTAAGCATATATTATCTATTATTACGGGCCTGTAACTACATGGTGTGCTTCTGATGGTAAGCATATATTAGCTATTATTACGGGACTGTAACTACATGGTGTGCTTCTGATGGTAAGCATATATTATCTATTATTACGGGCCTGTAACTACATGGTGTGCTTCTGATGGTAAGCATATATAATTTATAATTATTACGGACCTCTAACTACAAGGTGTGCTTCTGATGGTAAGCATATATTGTCTATTATTACGGGCCTGTGACTACATGGTGTGCTTCTGATGGTAAGCATAAATTATCTATTATTACGGGCCTGTAACTACATGGTGAGCTTGTGATGGTAAGCATATATTATCTATTAGTACGGGCCTGTAACTACATGGTGTGCTTCTGATGGTAAGCATATATTATCTATTATTACGGACCTGTAACTACAAGGTGTGCTTCTGATGGTAAGCATATATTATCTATTATTACGGGCCTGTGACTACATGGTGTGCTTCTGATGGTAAGCATATATTATCTATTATTACGGGCCTGTAACTACATGGTGTGCTTCTGATGGTAAGCATATATTATCTATTATTACGGGCCTGATAACTACATGGTGTGCTTCTGATGGTAAGCATATATTATCTATTATTACGGACATGTAACTACATGGTGTGCTTCTGATGGTAAGCATATATTATCTATTATTACGGACATGTAACTATATGGTTTGCTTCTGATGGTAAGCATATATTATCTATTATTACGGGCCTGTAACTACATGGTGTGCTTCTGATGGTAAGCATATATTATTTTTATTACGGAACTTTAACTACAAGTTGTGCTTCTGATGGTAAGCATATATTATCTATTATTACGGGCCTGTAACTACATGGTGAGCTTGTGAGTGTAAGCATATATTATCTATTATTACGGGCCTGTAACTACATGGTGTGCTTCTGATGGTAAGCATATATTATCTTTTATTAAGGGCCTGTTACTACATTGTGTGCTTCTGATGGTAAGCATATATTAACTATTATTGCGGACATGTAACTACATGGTGTGCTTCTGATGGCAAGCATATATTATCTATTATTACGGGCCTGTAACTACAAGATGTGCTTCTGATGGTAAGCATATATTATCTATTATTGCGGGCCTGTTACTACATGGTGTGCTTCTGATGGTAAGCATATATTATCTATTGTTACGGGCCTGTAACTACATCGTGTGCTTCTGATGGTAAGCATAAATTATCTATTATTACGAGCCTGTAACTACATGGTGTGCTTCTGATGGTAAGCATATATTATCTATTATTACGGGCCTGTAACTACATGGTGAGCTTCTGATGGTAAGCATATATTAGCTATTATTACGGGCCTGTAACTACATGATGTGCTTCTGATGGTAAGAATATATTATCTATTATTACGGACATGTAACTACATGGTGTGCTTCGGATGGTAAGCATATATTATCTATTATTACGGGCCTGTACCTACATGGTGTGCTTCTGATGGTAAGCATATATTAGCTATTATTACGGGACTGTAACTTCAAGGTGTGCTTCTGATGGTAAGCATATATTATCTATTATTACGGGCCTGTAACTACATGGTGTGCTTCTGATGGTAAGCATATATTATCTATTATTACGGACCTGTAACTACAAGGTGTGCTTCTGATGGTAAGCATATATTATCTATTATTACGGGCCTGTAACTACATGGTGTCCTTCTGATAGTAAGCATATATTATCTATTTTTACGGGCCTGTAACTACATGGTGTGCTTCTTATGGTAAGCATATATTAGCTATTATTACGGGACTGTAACTACATGGTGTGCTTCTGATGGTAAGCATATATTATCTATTATTACGGGCCTGTAACTACATGGTGTGCTTCTGATGGTAAGTATATATTATCTATTATTACGGGCCTGTAACTACATGGTGTGCTTCTGATGGTAAGCATATATTATCTATTATTACGGGCCTGTAACTACATGGTGAGCTTGTGATGGTAAGCATATATTATCTATTATTACGGGCCTGTAACTACATGTTCTGCTTCTGATGGTAAGCATATATTATCTATTATTACGGACATGTAACTACATGGTGTGCTTCTGATGGTAAGCATATATTATCTATTATTACGGGCTTGTAACTACATGGTGTGCTTCTGATGGTAAGCATATATTATCTATTATTACGGGCCTGTAACTACATGGTGAGCTTGTGATGGTAAGCATATATTATCTATTATTACGGGCCTGTAACTACATTGTGTGCTTCTGATGGTAAGCATATATTATCTATTATTACGGGCCTGTAACTACATGGTGAGCTTGTGATGGTAAGCATATATTATCTATTATTACGGACATGTAACTATATGGTTTGCTTCTGATGGTAAGCATATATTATCTATTATTACGGGCCTGTAACTTCATGGTGTGCTTCTGATGGTAAGCATATATTATCTATTATTACGGACATGTAACTACATGGTGTGCTTCTGATGGTAAGCATATATTATCTATTATTACGTGCCTGTAACTAGATGGTGTGCTTCTTATGGTAAGCATATATTATCTATTATTACGGGACTGTAACTACATGGTGTGCTTCTGATGGTAAGCATATATTATCTATTATTACGTGCCTGTAACTACATGGTGTGCTTCTGATGGTAAGCATATATTATCTATTATTACGGACATGTAACTACATGGTGTGCTTCTGATGGTAAGCATATATTATCTATTATTACGGGCCTGTGACTACATGGTGTGCTTCTGATGGTAAGCATATATTATCTATTATTACGGGCCTGTAACTACATGGTGTGCTTCTGATGGTAAGCATATATTAGCTATTATTACGGGACTGTAACTACATGGTGTGCTTCTGATGGTAAGCATATATTATCTATTATTACGGGCCTGTAACTACATGATGTGCTTCTGATGGTAAGCATATATTATCTATTATTACGGACCTGTAACTACAAGGTGTGCTTCTGATGGTAAGCATATATTGTCTATTATTACGGGCCTGTGACTACATGGTGTGCTTCTGATGGTAAGCATATATTATCTATTATTACGGGCCTGATAACTACATGGTGTGCTTCTGATGGTAAGCATATATTATCTATTATTACGGACATGTAACTACATGGTGTGCTTCTGATGGTAAGCATATATTATCTATTATTACGGACATGTAACTATATGGTTTGCTTCTGATGGTAAGCATATATTATCTATTATTACGGGCCTGTAACTACATGGTGTGCTTCTGATGGTAAGCATATATTATCTATTATTACGGACCTGTAACTACAAGGTGTGCTTCTGATGGTAAGCATATATTATCTATTATTACGGGCCTGTAACTACATGGTGAGCTTGTGAGTGTAAGCATATATTATCTATTATTACGGGCCTGTAACTACATGGTGTGCTTCTGATGGTAAGCATATATTATCTATTATTACGGGCCTGTAACTACATGGTGTGCTTCTGATGGTAAGCATATATTATATATTATTACGGACATGTAACTACATGGTGTGCTTCTGATGGTAAGCATATATTATCTATTATTACGGGCCTGTAACTACATGGTGTGCTTCTGATGGTAAGCATATATTATCTATTATTACGGGCCTGTAACTACATGGTGAGCTTGTGATGGTAAACATATATTATCTATTATTACGGGCCTGTAACTACATGGTGTGCTTCTGATGGTAAGCATATATTATCTATTATTACGGGCCTGTAACTACATGGTGAGCCTGTGATGGTAAGCATATATTATCTATTATTACGGACATGTAACTATATGGTTTGCTTCTGATGGTAAGCATATATTATCTATTATTACTGGCCTGTAACTACATGGTGTGCTTCTGATGATAAGCATATATTATCTATTAATATGATATAGGTCAAACCTATAGGGCGAGCACAGTTCATCTTTGATTGTGCCGCTGCGTATGTATGCACCGGTACAGTGCAAGTGTAGCTGCGAGAATCGTAGCTCTTATGGCATGTACCTATACCATGGAAGGTACATACCACCATAAGAGTCATGCTTCTCACGTCTAGTGCAAGTCTACCTGTACGTGTCTTATGAATCGCCTGTAGGTGTCTTATGAATCGTGACATCCCACCCCAACAGATTTCAATTCGTGTGTGTGTGTGTGTGTGTGTGTGTGTGTGTTTGTGAGTATTTCTAAGGATTATAATCCGTCCGCCTACGACAGGCGTCCTACCCGACGATTATAGGCACAATGGAGTCTGGACTTTTATCTGTGTGTTTTTGTGTGTGATGTGATGATATGTCTACTTAAAGCAGCGAACTCACTGGTTTCTTTATAGTGCTGCCACACTGGAATACCACACCGTAGTAGACATGATACCCCCAGTCACATTATTCTGACACTGGTCAATCAGTCGTAGCACTATTATTTGCTCGTCAGACTAGGTTTCCAGTTTAAAGTATCTGGTATGACGCGGTCAGGGGACTCGAACCGACGACCTCCCGAATGCAAGGCAGACGCTCTAACCAGTACACCACAATGCTTCGGTCAAATTTCAATTCGTTCCCAGACAGGACAGATATGGCATGGAACGAACTTCGAACGGCTATCTAGTCATCATCCAGTCTGGATCGACATTGGCTGAATCACCAACCGTCATAAAAGCTGCTACTACATCAGTGTATGTAAGCTATATATACATAAACCGTGATGCACGCGTATACTTTTTTGCCGAACAACATGTAATTACGGTTTCAACGTTATGTCATTAAGAAAAATGTATATATATGATTTAGGGTTTTTTTATTTGAATATACGTCTAATATACGTCTTGTCTTCAACGTGTATTAAATTGATTCATACGTATTGTCTAATCATTATGATGATGTATGTTTGAGACAAGTACTTTGTTTTTAAAACATAGGAATTTGTTGTTTCCTACTTGACATTTAATAAATGGTGGTCCATTTTCAGAATATTAGTTAAATCAAACTTAGTTGAGTATGTCTGGGGATGGAGGACATCCAGTCTGGATCGACATTGGCTGAATCACCAACCGTCATAAAAGCTGCTACTACATCAGTGTATGTAAGCTATATATACATAAACCGTGATGCACGCGTATACTTTTTTGCCGAACAACATGTAATTACGGTTTCAACGTTATGTCATTAAGAAAAATGTATATATATGATTTAAGGTTTTTTTATTTGAATATACGTCTAATATACGTCTTGTCTTCAACGTGTATTAAATTGATTCATACGTATTGTCTAATCATTATGATGATGTATGTTTGAGACAAGTACTTTGTTTTTAAAACATAGGAATTTGTTGTTTCCTACTTGACATTTAATAAATGGTGGTCCATTTTCAGAATATTAGTTAAATCAAACTTAGTTGAGTATGTCTGGGGATGGAGGACATCCAGTCTGGATCGACATTGGCTGAATCACCAACCGTCATAAAAGCTGCTACTACATCAGTGTATGTAAGCTATATATACATAAACCGTGATGCACGCGTATACTTTTTTGCCGAACAACATGTAATTACGGTTTCAACGTTATGTCATTAAGAAAAATGTATATATATGATTTAAGGTTTTTTTATTTGAATATACGTCTAATATACGTCTTGTCTTCAACGTGTATTAAATTGATTCATACGTATTGTCTAATCATTATGATGATGTATGTTTGAGACAAGTACTTTGTTTTTAAAACATAGGAATTTGTTGTTTCCTACTTGACATTTAATAAATGGTGGTCCATTTTCAGAATATTAGTTAAATCAAACTTAGTTGAGTATGTCTGGGGATGGAGGACACCGGGTCCGACGTTTTTCATAAATATATTCTGAAAATGCACCAAATTCATCAAATGCTATGTAGAAAAGACGTTGGTTTGTTTTACTGTTCTTGACGTTTAGCACTAGCTGTGCTCAAGATACTTATTAGTTTCTACATCTACATTTTAAGAAACTGAGTGTCCTATTTGACCCTAATGTTTCTGTCGGTGGTAGGAAAACAAAAATAGTGAAATGATAGGACAGAGAAAAGCAAAGATCGATTGAAGCAGAAGACAGGTAAAGTTTCCAAACCGTGTTTTCATCACCTTTAAATTTGAACTACTCCGTAGCATCAGACCAAACCGGATGATCGGTTACAGTTACACAGGCATAGGAACGTTTCATTTATATGGGGGTCCAGTGGAAACCTCAAACTTTGTTAAAAGTAACAAAAAAAAAAGGTGAAGCACCAATAGTGGCGCGAAAGCCGGATTGTGAATTTAACATTTTAAGTGAAAAATCTGTGTGAAAAGTGGGGTAGTCCAGGTAAAATACATGACATAATTAGGGTTATTTTCATATAACATTTTAATGATGTTGAACAAGTGTCAAGTTTCAAAGCTTTTCGACAATTCGTTTTTGAGAAATGAGGAAAAAACGAAAACTTCAAAACTCGTAGTCGGACGGACGGATAGACGGACAGACACATGGAAATCGCCAAACTGTAAGCCTGGAAAAATAAAAAATACAAATTTTGTACATTATGGTGGAGTCTAAACCCGACAAATTTGCTATTATTTCGGGCGTTTGTTTAAGCTAAAGGTTTTTCAGCTATGTGAGTGAGTAATTTTAACAAAATGTAACTACATTATATATAATTGGAACTGGCAATTTTAGTGGTAAATAAAAACACCTTAGTTTGGAAATTCAGTTAAAAAATAAATATTTTACAGCCATCAGTTCAGATGAGGCTTTTTGTATGTAAATTCCTATCTGTCTACATCCTGCATTAGCCTCTTTCGTGTGTACATCTGCCGTGTTGCTGGGACAGCAAAAAAAGTATAACTTCAGTTAGCCTCAATAGTTTCAGAATGTCTTAATTTCGGTTTGCCCAACTCATTAAAACCATTTTTGGATAAAAGGTCGAAGCGACTCAAAATATGCAACATAGGGTAAAAATACCTTTTGAACTTCCCCTATCCAAACACGCCAGTCATATTATTAGTATCTCGGGAAGGAGGCTGTTCCTACCCATGTCAGTGTGAGTAACTTCTTGGGCCTAACCATCGTTTAGTCACTCTAGACCTGGTGTTGTTCTAAATACTAGTAGTAATATTTTTTCATAATGGATCATAATGTTACTGTGCGGTAAAAAAAGATGCGATGACAGAGTGGTTAGCTTACTTGCCTCTGGATATAGAAGTCTGGGGTTCGACTCCCGGAGGTTCACGTCTCGAGAATGGATAACGCACTCCTTAGCCCCATCATTAGATCTAAACTATTCGTGTAAGATAGTTAAAGTTACTGTGAAAGTATGTCATTCTTCACTACTGATGTAAAGCCGTTGGTCTCCTGTGCAGGGAGAGACATGCCCTATTCAGGTTAAAAATCTCGCTGAACTTCTGTGGTTATCATAAAAAAGACTGCAGGTAAACTCATCCACAGAAACGAAACTGTGATAATCATAAGCATGTGTATAATACGTCAATAATATTGGAAGAAAGAAAGAAAGACAGAAAGAAAGAAAGATGGATCGGTAATAAGCACCTTGCTCACTAATTGTTTACTAACAGACCATACGTCATAATGTGACGACATACGATGATGACGTAAATCAATGACGTCTTGTCATTGTATTATAATTTCCGTAACATTTCCGGAAATTGCCAGATTGTTCGGGTTTGACACGAATGAACACGGAATAACCTCGTCGATTTCCGTCAATGGCTTACAATAGTAGACGACCGAATACGGAAATCTGCGAAGAATTCCGATTGCATTGATGGTTTTACGGGAAAATAAACAAAAAAAAGATAGTTTTTAACCAAATCATTTGTTTATCCTAATCGGTTAGCAAGACATGTAAATTTCTGCGACACGAAATCTACTTTTATTAAATTGTGAATTTTCGCCAATGAACAACGCGCAAGGTAACACTTTGGGCTATGCTTCCGGTTAATGGCCGTTTTGGCGACATAGGTAAAAATGCAATTGCATTGTCATTTTTGGATGGGTTCGAGAAAGGTTTTTAATGTTTTTTTCACCTCATTCTGCTTGGAAACCACCATTCTTTATGATTTCTACGAATGCTTATCATGTTAATTTCGTAACGAAATATGCTACTTTACGGTTGAAGTCGCCCATAAACTGCCGTAAATGACCCAAGACTTTTTAAAAGGATGGATGGGTATGTTTAGTTTTCGCCTGCATGATACCATAGGAGCTCGCTTGCGCTAGCGTCGCTTCGCGACGCGAGCTCTGCTCGCTATTACGGACATGTAACTACATGGTGTGCTTCTGATGGTAAGCATATATTAACTATTATTACGGGCCTGTAACTACATGGTGTGCTTCTTATGGTAAGCATATATTATCTATTATTACGGGCCTGTAACTACATGGTGTGCTTCTGATGGTAAGCATATATTATCTATTATTACGGGCCTGTAACAACATGGTTTGCTTCTGATGGTAAGAGTTCATTATCTATTTTTACGGGCCTGTAACTACATGGTATGCTTCTGATGGTAAACATATGTTATCTATTATTACGGGCCTGTAACTACATGGTGTGCTTCTGATGGTAAGCATTTATTATCTATTATTATTACGGACATGTAACTACATGGTGTGCTTCTGATGGTAAGCATGTATAATCTATTATTACGGTCCTGTAACTGCATGGTGTGCTTCTGATGGTAAGCATATATTATGTATTATTACGGGCCTGTAACTACATGGTGTGCTTCTGATGGTAAGCATATATTATCTAATATAACGTGCCTGTAACTACATGGTGTGCTTCTTTTGGTAAGCATATATCATCTGTTATTACGGACCTGTAACTACATGGTGCGCTTCTGATGGTAAGCATATATTATCTATTATTACGGGCCTGTAACTACATGGTGTGCTTCTGATGGTAAGCATATATTATCTTTTATTACGGGCCTGTAACTACATGGTGTGCTTCTGATGGTAAGCATATATTATCTAGTATTACGGGCCTGTAACTACATGGTTTGCTTCTGATGGTAAGAGTACATTATCTATTTTTACGGGCCTGTAACTACATGGTATGCTTCTGATGGTAAACATATATTATCTATTATTACGTGCCTGTGACTACATGGTGTGCTTCTGATGGTAAGCATATATTATCCATTATTACGGGCCTGTAACTACATGGTGAGCTTCTGATGGTAAGCATATATTATCTATTATTACGGTCCTGTAACTGCATGGTGTGCTTCTGATGGTAAGCATATATTATCTATTATTACGGGCCTGTAACTACATGGTGTGCTTCTGATGGTAAGCATATATTATCTATTATTACGTGCCTGTAACTACATGGTGTGCTTCTATTGGTAAGCATATATCATCTGTTATTACGGACCTGTAACTACATGGTGCGCTTCTGATGGTAAGCATATATTATCTATTATTACGGGCCTGCAACTACATGGTGTGCTTCTTATGGTAAGCATATATTATCTATTATTACGGGCCTGTAACTACATGGTTTGCTTCTGATGGTAAGAGTACATTATCTATTTTTACGGGCCTGTAACTACATGGTATGCTTCTGATGGTAAACATATATTATCTATTATTACGGGCCTGTAACTACATGGTGTGCTTCTGATGGTAAGCATGTATAATCTATTATAACGGGACTGTAACTACATGGTGTGCTTCTTTTGGTAAGCATATATCATCTGTTATTACGGACCTGTAACTACATGGTGCGCTTCTGATGGTAAGCATATATTATCTATTATTACGGGCCTGTAACTACATGGTGTGCTTCTGATGGTAAGCATATAATATCTATTATTACGGGCCTGTAACTACATGGTGTATTTCTGATGGTAAGCATATATTATCTAGTATTACGGGCCTGTAACTACATGGTTTGCTTCTGATGGTAAGAGTACATTATCTATATTTACGGGCCTGTAACTGCATGGTATGCTTCTGATGGTAAACATATATTATCTATTATTACGTGCCTGTGACTACATGGTGTGCTTCTGATGGTAAGCATATATTATCCATTATTACGGGCCTGTAACTACATGGTGAGCTTCTGATGGTAAGCATATATTATCTATTATTACGGTCCTGTAACTGCATGGTGTGCATCTGATGGTAAGCATATATTATCTATTAGTACGGGCCTGTAACTACATGGTGTGCTTCTGATGGTAAGCATATATTATCTATTATTACGTGCCTGTAACTACATGGTGTGCTTCTATTGGTAAGCATATATCATCTGTTATTACGGACCTGTAACTACATGTTGCGCTTCTGATGGTAAGCATATATTATCTATTATTACGGGCCTGCAACTACATGGTGTGCTTCTTATGGTAAGCATATATTATCTATTATTACGGGCCTGTAACTACATGGTGTGCTTCTGATGGTAAGCATATATTATCTAGTATTACGGGCCTGTAACTACATGGTTTGCTTCTGATGGTAAGAGTACATTATCTATTTGTACGGGCCTGTAACTACATGGTATGCTTCTGATGGTAAACATATATTATCTATTATTACGGGCCTGTAACTACATGGTTTGCTTCTGATGGTAAGCATATATTATCTATTATTACGTGCCTGTGACTACATGGTGTGCTTCTGATGGTAAGCATATATTATCCATTATTACGGGCCTGTAACTACATGGTGAGCTTCTGATGGTAAGCATATATTATCTATTATTACGGTCCTGTAACTGCATGGTGTGCTTCTGATGGTAAGCATATATCTATTATTACGGGCCTGTAACTACATGGTGTGCTTCTGATGGTAAGCATATATTATCTATTATTACGTGCCTGTAACTACATGGTGTGCTTCTATTGGTAAGCATATATCATCTATTATTACGGACCTGTAACTACAAGGTGCGCTTCTGATGGTAAGCATATATTATCTATTATTACGGGCCTGTAACTACATGGTGTGCTTCTGATGGTAAGCATATATTATCTATTATTACGGGCCTGTAACTACATGGTGTGCTTCTTATGGTAAGCATATATTATCTATTATTACGGGCCTGTAACTACATGGTGTGCTTCTGATGGTAAGCATATATTATCTATTATTACGGGCCTGTAACTACATGGTTTGCTTCTGATGGTAAGAGTTCATTATCTATTTTTACGGGCCTGTAACTACATGGTATGCTTCTGATGGTAAACATATATTATCTATTATTACGGGCCTGTAACTACATGGTGTGCTTCTGATGGTAAGCATTTATTATCTATTATTATTACGGACATGTAACTACATGGTGTGCTTCTGATGGTAAGCATATATTATCTATTATCACGGGCCTGTAACTACATGGTTTGCTTCTGATGGTAAGAGTACATTATCTATTTTTACGGGCCTGTAACTACATGGTATGCCTCTGATGGTAAACATATATTATCTATTGTTACGGGCCTGTAACTACATGGTGTGCTTCTGATGGTAAGCATATATTATCTATTATTACGGGCCTGTAACTACATGGTGTGCTTCTTATGGTAAGCATATATTATCTATTATCACGGGCCTGTAACTACATGGTTTGCTTCTGATGGTAAGAGTACATTATCTATTTTTACGGGCCTGTAACTACATGGTATGCCTCTGATGGTAAACATATATTATCTATTGTTACGGGCCTGTAACTACATGGTGTGCTTCTGATGGTAAGCATATATTATCTATTATTACGGGCCTGTAACTACATGGTGTGCTTCTGATGGTAAGCATATATCTATTATTACGGGCCTGTAACTACATGGTGTGCTTCTGATGGTAAGCATATATTATCTATTATTACGTGCCTGTAACTACATGGTGTGCTTCTATTGGTAAGCATATATCATCTGTTATTACGGACCTGTAACTACATGGTGTGCTTCTGATGGTAAGCATATATCATCTGTTATTACGGACCTGTAACTACATGGTGCGCTTCTGATGGTAAGCATATATTATCTATTATTACGGGCCTGTAACTACATGGTGTGCTTCTTATGGTAAGCATATATTATCTATTATTACGGGCCTGTAACTACATGGTGTGCTTCTGATGGTAAGCATATATTATCTATTATTACGGGCCTGTAACTACATGGTGTGCTTCTGATGGTAAGCATATATTATCTATTATTACGGGACTGTAACTACATGGTGTGCTTTTTATGGTAAGCATATATTATCTATTATAACGGGCCTGTAACTACATGGTGTGCTTCTGATGGTAAGCATATATTATCTATTATTACGTGCCTGTGACTACATGGTGTGCTTCTGATGGTAAGCATATATTATCCATTATTGCGGGCCTGTAACTACATGGTGAGCTTCTGATGGTAAGCATATATTATCTATTATTACGGTACTGTAACTGCATGGTGTGCTTCTGATGGTAAGCATATATTATCTATTATTACGGGCCTGTATCTACATGATGTGCTTCTGATGGTAAGCATATATTATCAATTATTACGTGCCTGTAACTATATGGTGTGCTTCTATTGGTAAGCATATATCATCTATTATTACGGACCTGTAACTACATGGTGCGCTTCTGATGGTAAGCATATATTATCTATTATTACGGACCTGTAACTACATGGTGTGCTTCTGATGGTAGGCATATATTATCCATTATTACGGGCCTGTAACTACATGGTGAGCTTTTGATTGTAATCGTATATTATCTATTATTACTGTCCTGTAACTGCATGGTGTGCTTCTGATGGTAAGCATATATTATCTATTATTACTGGCCTGTAACTACATGGTGTGCATCTGATGGTAAGCATATATTATCTATTATTACGTGCCTGTAACTACATGGTGTGCTTCTATTGGAAAGCATATATCATCTATTATTACGGGCCTGTAACTACATGGTGAGCTTCTGATGGTAAGCATATATTATCTATTCTTACGGTCCTGTAACTGCATGGTGTGCTTCTGATGGTAAGCATATATTATCTATTATTACGGGCCTGTAACTACATGGTGTGCTTCTGATGGTAAGCATATATTATCTATTATTACGTGCCTGTAACTACATGGTGTGCTTCTATTGGAAAGCATATATCATCTATTATTACGGGCCTGTAACTACATGGTGTGCTTCTGATGGTAAGCATATATATCTATTATTACGGGCCTGTAACTACATGGTGTGCTTGTGATGGTAAGCATATATTATCTATTATTACGGGCCTGTAACTACATGACGTGCTTCTGATGGTAAGCATATATTATTTATTATTACGGGCCTGTAACTACATGGTGTGCTTCTGATGGTAAGCACATATTATCCATTATTACGGGCCTGTAACTACATGGTGTGCTTCTGATGTTAAGCATATATTATCTGTTATTACGGGACTGTAACTACATGGTGTGCTTCTGATGGTAAGCATATATTATCTATTATTAAGAGCCTGTTACTACATGGTGTGCTTCTGATGGTAAGCATATATTATCTATTATTGCGGGCCTGTTACTACATGGTGTGGTTCTGATGGTAAGCATATATTATCTATTATTACGGGAATGTAACTACATGGTGATCTTCTGATGGTAAGCATATATTTCATATTATTACGTGCCTGTAACTACATGGTGTGCTTCTGATGGAAAGCATATATTATCTATTATTACGGGCCTGTAACTACATGGTGTGCTTCTGATGGTAAGCATATATTATCTATTATTAAAAGCATGTTACTACATGGTGTGCTTCTGATGGTAAGCATATATTATCTATTATTGCGGGCCTGTTACTACATGGTGTGCTTCTGATGGTAAGCATAATTTATATTATCTATTATTACGGGCCTGTAACTACATCGTGTGCTTCTGATGGTAAGCATAAATTATCTATTATTACGGGCCTGTAACTACATGGTGTGCTTCTGTTGGTAAGTATAAATTATCTATTATTACGGGCCTGTAACTACATGGTGAGCTTCTGATGGTCAGCATATATTATCTATTATTACGGGCCTGTAACTACATGGTGTGTTTCTGATGGTAAGCATATATTATCTGTTATTACGGACATGTAACTACATGGTATGCTTCTGATGGTAAGCATATATTATCTATTATTACGGGCCTGTAACTACATGGTGTGCTTCTGATGGTAAGCATATATTATCTATTATTACGGACATGTAACTACATGGTGTGCTTCTGATGGTAAGAGTTCATTATCTATTTTTACGGGCCTGTAACTACATGGTATGCTTCTGATGGTAAACATATATTATCTATTATTACGGGCCTGTAACTACATGGTGTGCTTCTGATGGTTAGCATTTATTATCTATTATTATTACGGACATGTAACTACATGGTGTGCTTCTGATGGTAAGCATATATTATCTATTATTACGGGCCTGTAACTACATGGTTTGCTTCTGATGGTAAGAGTACATTATCTATTTTTACGGGCCTGTAACTACATGGTATGCTTCTGATGGTAAACATATATTATCTATTGTTACGGGCCTGTAACTACATGGTGTGCTTCTGATGGTAAGCATATATTATCTATTATTACGGGCCTGTAACTACATGGTGTGCTTCTAATGTTAAGCATATATAGAATTTTATTACGGACACGTAACTACATGGTGTGATTCTGATGGTAAGCATATAGTATCTATTATTGCGGGCTTGTAACTACATGGTATGCTTCTGATGGTAAGCATATATTATCTATTATTACGGGCCTGTAACTACATGGTGTGCTTCTGATGGTATGCCTATATTATCTATTATTACGCACCTGTAACTACATGGTGTGCTTCTGATTTTAAGCATATATATCTAATATTACGGGCCTGTAACTACATGGTGTGCTTCTGATGGTAAGCATATATTATCTATTATTACGGGCCTGTAACTACATGGTGTGCTTCTGATGGTAAGCATATATTATATGTTATTACGGGACTGTAACTACATGGTGTGCTTCTGATGGTAAGCTTATATTATCTATTATTACGGGCCTGTAACTACATTGTGTGATTCTGATGGTAAGCATATACTGTCTATTATAACGGGCCTGTAACTACATGGTGTGCTTCTGATGGTAAGCATATATTATCTATTAATACGGGCCTGTAACTACATGGTGTGCTTCTGATGGTAAGCATATATTATCTATTATTACGGGCCTGTAACTACATGGTATGCTTCTGATGGTAAGCATATATTATATATTATTATGGACATGTAACTACATGGTGTGCTTCTGATGGTAAACATATATTATCTATTATTACGGGCCTGTAACTACATGGTGTGCTTCTGATGGTAAGCATATATTATCTATTATTACAGGCCTGTAACTACATGGTGTGCTTCTGATGGTAAGCATATATTATCTATTATTACGGGTTTGTAACTACATGGTATGCTTCTGATGGTAAGCATATATTATCTATTATTACGGGCCTGTAACTACATGGTGTGCTTCTGATGGAAAGCACATATTAGCTGTTATTACGGGCCTGTAACTACATGGTGTGCTTCTGATGGTAAGCATATATTATCTGTTATTACGGGACTGTAACTACATGGTGTGCTTCTGATGGTAAGCTTATATCATCTATTTTACATACACTTTGCATCATTCAGTTTCCAGTCATATTTAGATACTGTTAATATTACAAAATTCCGCAAAGCTCTTACACAGTTAAGGGTATCATCCCACAGATTAGAAATTGAGGCTGGGCGTTGGACTAAACCACGTATTACTCCTAAAGAAAATAGGTTATGCAAGACATGCGCGGTATTAGAAGATGAGTTTCATTTTCTTCTCGAGTGTCCAATATATGATCATTTTAGAGCTGAATGCATCAAGCCATATTATACTAATAGGAAAAGTATGTTCAAATTAATTCAGTTATTACAATCAAATAACAAACGAAACATCCGCAATTTAGCCGCTTACACGTTTAATAGTTTTAAAACTAGGAATGAATTACTATTTGCACCATAGTTTATAAACAGATGTAATGTTACACAGTTGTAACTTATAAACTAGTTATCGTTTTCGATTTTATTTCTTTTTTACCATTCACCATGAAAACCAGTGTAAACGATCCCTTGTTGTACATATTACAATATATGTCATACACGAAGAAATCCAGACAGGATTAAGCAGTATTGTTAATGTTATCCGATGACCGCGAGCGTATTATGACATGAAATCCCCGTGCAGTAAATCCTTACCATGAGGTTGCGTGAACTCTTTTGAACTTTGAATAAGATGTAATATCTAACTATTTGCTTTACGTAAAATATTGTGCATTTGTTTAATTTTGATAGAGCTCTTTGGAAGTTTAAAAACACGAATAATTCACTATTTTGTTTCACATTGTCTGCTTAAACATGTTGATATATTTTTGTATTGCTTCTTTGACATTACAGTAGTTCACCATAAGTTTGAAATGCATGCAATTAGAATTGACATAATATAGACATATTATACACTGTTGTATTTTATATAAACTGTATGTTTTTGTAGCACTGTCCGCCAGAACGGAGTGTTTTAGTAAACGTTTATTTGTCTTTGCACAAGGGTCATGTTTGACCTATTGCAATTGATTACATTGATGTACACATTGTAAGGTTCATGGAGGATGGCCTCGAACCTCCATGGACCTATGACGAGGCACAATAAAAGTTCTTCTTCTATTATTACGGCCTGTAACTACATGATGTGATTCTGATGGTAAGCATATACTATCTATTTTTACGGGTCTGTAACTACATGGTGTGCTTCTGATGGTAAGCATATATTATCTATTATTACGGGCCTGTAACTACATGGTGTGCTTCTGATGGTAAGCATATATTATCTATTATTACGGGCCTGTAACTACATGGTGTGCTTCTGATGGTAAGCATATATTATCTATTATTACGTACCTGTATCTACATGGTGTGCTTCTGATGGTAAGCATATATTATCTATTATTACGGGTCTTTAACTACATGGTGTGCTTCGGATGGTACGCATATATTATCTATTATTACGGACATGTTACTAAATGGTATGCTTCTGATGGTAAGCATACATTATCTATTATTACGGGCCTGTAACTACATGATGTGCTTCTGATGGTAAGCATATATTGTCTATTATTACGGGCATGTAACAACATGGTGTGCTTCTGATGGTAAGCATATATTATCTTTTATTACGGGCCTGTAACTACATGGTGTGCTTCTGATGGTAAGCATATATTATCTATTATTACGGACATGTAATTACATGGTATGCTTCTGATGGTAAGCATATATTATCTATTATTACGGGCCTGTAACTACATGGTGTGCTTCTGATGGAAAGCACATATTATCTGTTATTACGGCCCTGTAACTACATGGTGTGCTTCTGATGGTAAGCATATATTATCTGTTATTACGGGACTGTAACTACATGGTGTGCTTCTGATGGTAAGCTTATATCATCTATTATTACGGGCCTGTAACTACATGGTGTGATTCTGATGGTAAGCATATACTATCTATTATTACGGGCCTGTAACTACATGGTGTGCTTCTGATGGTTAGCATATATTATCTATTATTACGGGCCTGTAACTACATGGTGTGCTTCTGATGGTAAGCATATATTATCTATTATTACGGGCCTGTAAGAACATGGTGTGCTTCTGATGGTAAGCATATATTATCTATTATTACGGGCCTGTATCTACATGGTGTGCTTCTGATGGTAAGCATATATTATCTATTATTACGGGCCTGTAACTACATGGTGTGCTTCTGATGGTAAGCATATATTATCTATTATTACGGACATGTTACTACATGGTATGCTTCTGATGGTAAGCATACATTATCTATTATTACGGGCCTGTAACTACATGATGTGCTTCGGATGGTAAGCATATATTATCTATTATTACGCACATGTAACTACATGGTGTGCTTCTGATGGTAAGCATACATTATCTATTATTACGGGCCTGTAACTACATGATGTGCTTCGGATTGTAAGCATATATTATCTATTATTACGGGCCTGTAACTACATGGTGTTCATCTGATGGTAAGCATATATTATCTATTATTACGGGCCTGTAACTACATGGTGTGCTTCTGATGGTAAGCATATATTATCTCTTTTTACGGGCCTGTAACTACATGGTGTGATTCTGCTTGGTAAGCATATATTTTCTATTATTACGGGCCTGTAACTACATGGTGTGCTTCTGATGGTAAGCATATATCATCTATTATTACGGGCCTGTAACTACTTGGTGTGCTTCTGATGGTAAGCATATATTATCTATTATTAAGGGCCTGTTACTACATGGTGTGCTTCTGATGGTAAGCATATATTATCTATTATTACGGACATGTAACTACATGGTGTGCTTCTGATGGTAAGCATATATTATCTATTATTGCGGGCCTGTTACTACATGGTGTGCTTCTGATGGTAAGCATATATTATCTATTATTACGGGCCTGTAACTACATGGTGAGCTTCTGATGGTAAGCATATATCATCTATTATTACGGGCCTGTAACTACATGGTGTGCTTCTGATGGTAAGCATATATTATCTATTATTACCGGCCTGTAACTACTTGCTGTGCTTCTAATGGTAAGCATATATAGAATTTTATTACGGACACGTAACAACATGGTGTGATTCTGATGGTAAGCATATATTATCTATTATTACAGGCCTATAACTACATGGTGTGCTTCTGATGGTAAGCATATATTATCTATTATTACAGGCCTATAACTACATGGTGTGCTTCTGATGGTAAGCATATATTATCTATTATTACGGGCTTGTAACTACATGGTTTGCTTCTGATGGTATGCCTATATTATCTATTATTACGCACCTGTAACTACATGGTGTGCTTCTGATTTTAAGCATATATATCTATATTTACGGGCCTGTAACTACATGGTGTGCTTCTGATGGTAAGCATATATTATCTATTATTACGGGCCTTTAAGAACATGGTGTGCTTCTGAAGGTAAGCATATATTATCTATTATTACGGGCCTGTATCTACATGGTGTGCTTCTGATGGTAAGCATATATTAGCTATTATTACGGGCCTGTAACTACATGGTGTGCTTCTGATGGTAAGCATATATTATCTATTATTACGGACATGTTACTACATGGTATGCTTCTGATGGTAAGCATACATTATCTATTATTACGGGCCTGTAACTACATGATGTGCTTCGGATGGTAAGCACATATTATCTATTATTACGCACATGTAACTACATGGTGTTCATCTGATGGTAAGCATACATTATCTATTATTACGGGCCTGTAACTACATGATGTGCTTCGGATGGTAAGCATATATTATCTATTATTACTGGCCTGTAACTACATGGTGTTCATCTGATGGTAAGCATATATTATCTATTATTACGGGCCTGTAACTACATGGTGTGCTTCTTATGGTAAGCATATATTATCTCTGTTTACGGGCCTGTAACTACATGGTGTGATTCTGCTTGGTAAGCATATATTTTCCATTATTACGGGCCTGTAACTACATGGTGTGCTTCTGAAGGTAAGCATATATCATCTATTATTACGGGCCTGTAACTACATGGTGTGCTTCTGATGGTAAGCATATATTATCTATTATTGAGGGCCTGTTACTACATGGTGTGCTTCTGATGGTAAGCATATATTATCTATTATTACGGACATGTAACTACATGGTGTGCTTCTGATGGTAAGCATATAGTATCTATTATTGCGGGCCTGTTACTACATGGTGTGCTTCTGATGGTAAGCATATATTATCTATGCATATATTATCTATAATTACGGGCCTGTAACTACATGGTGAGCTTCTGATGGTAAGCATATATTATCTATTATTACGGGCCTGTAACTACATGGTGTGCTTCTGATAGTAATTATATATTATCTATTATTACGGACATGTAACAACATGGTATGCTTCTGATGGTAACCATATATTATCTATTATTACGGGCCTGTAACTACATGGTGTGCTTTTAATGGTAAGCCTATATTATCTATTATAACGGGCCTGTAACTACATGGTGTGCTTCTGGTGGTAATCATATATTATCTATTATAACGGGCCTGTAACTACATGATGTGCTTCTGTTGGTAAGCATATATCATCTATTATTACGGGCCTGTAACTACATGGTGTGCTTCTGATGGTAAGCATATATTATCTATTATTACCGGCCTGTAACTACTTGCTGTGCTTCTAATGGTAAGCATATATAGAATTTTATTACGGACACGTAACTACATGGTGTGATTCTGATGGTAAGCATATATTATCTATTATTACAGGCCTATAACTACATGGTGTGCTTCTGATGGTAAGCATATATTATCTATTATTACAGGCCTATAACTACATGGTGTGCTTCTGATGGTAAGCATATATTATCTATTATTACGGGCTTGTAACTACATGGTGTGCTTCTGATGGTATGCCTATATTATCTATTATTACGCACCTGTAACTACATGGTGTGCTTCTGATTTGAAGCATATATATATATTATTACGGGCCTGTAACTACATGGTGTGCTTCTGATGGTAAGCATATATTATCTTTTATTACGGGCCTGTAACTACATGGTGTGCTTCTGATGGTAAGCATATATTATTTATTATTACGGGCCTGTAACTACATTGTGTGCTTCTGATGGAAAGCACATATTATCCATTATTACGGGCCTGTAACTACATGGTGTGCTTCTGATGGTAAGCTTGCATGGTATGCTTCTGATGGTAAGCATATATTATCTATTATTTCGGGCTTGTAACTACATGGTGTGCTTCTGATGGTATGCCTATATTATCTATTATTACGCACCTGTAACTACATGGTGTGCTTCTGATTTTAAGCATATATATCTATTATTACGGGCCTGTAACTACATGGTGTGCTTCTGATGGTAAGCATATATTATCTATTATTACGGGCATTTAACTACATGGTGTGCTTCTGATGGTAAGTATATATTATCTATTATTATGGGCCTGTAACTACTTGGTGTGCTTCCGATTGTAAGCATATATTATCTATTATTACGGGCCTGTAACTACATGGTGTGCTTCTGATGGTAAGCTTATATTATCTATTATTACGGACATGTAACTACATGGTGTGCTTCCGATGGTAAACATATATTATCTATTATTACGGGCCTATAACTACATGGTGTGCTTCTGATGGTAAGCATATATTATCTATTATTACGTGCCTGTAACTACACGGTGTGCTTCTGTTGGTAAGCATATATTATCTATTATTATTATGGCCTGTAACTACATGGTGTGCTTCTGATGGTAAGCATATATTATCTATTATTATTAATGGCCTGTAACTACATGATGTGCTTCTGATGGTAAGCATATATTATCTATTAGTACGGGCCTGTAACTACATGGTGTGTTTCTGATGGTAAGCATATATTATCTATTATTACGGGCCTGCAACTACATGGTGTGCATCTGATGGTTAGCATATATTATCTATTATTACGGGCCTGTAACTACATGGTGTGCATCTGATGGTAAGCATATCTTATCTATTATTACGGGCCTGTTACTTCCTGGTGTGCTTCTGATGGTAAGCGAATATTATGTATTATTACGGGCCTGTAACTACATGGTATGCTTCTGATGGTAAGCATATATTATATATTATTACGGGCTGTAACTACATGGTGTTCTTCTGATGATAAGCATATATTATCTATTATTACGGGCTTGTAACTACATGGTGTGCTTCTGATGGTAAGCGAATATTATCTATTATTACGGGCCTGTAACTACATCGTATGCTTCTGATGGTAAGCATATATTATATATTATTACGGGCCTGTAACTACATGGTGTTCTTCTGATGATAAGCATATATTATCTATTATTACGGGCCTGTAACTACATGGTGTGCTTCTGATGGTAAGCATATATTATCTATTATTACGGGCCTGTTACTACATGGTGTGTTTCTGATGGTAAGCGAATATTATCTATTATTACGGGCCTGTAACTACATGGTATGCTTCTGATGATAAGCATATATTATATTTGATTACGGACATGTAACTACATGGTGTTCTTCTTATGATAAGCATATATGATCTATTATTACGGGCTTGTAACTACATGGTGTGCTTCTGATGGTAAGCATATACATGTATTATCTATTATTACGTGCCTGTAACTACATGGTGTGCTTCTGATGGTAAGCATATATTATCTATTATTACGGGCCTGTAACTACATGGTGTGCTTCTGATGGTAAGCATATATTATCTATTATTACGGGCCTGTAACTACATGGTGTGCTTCTGATGGTAAGCATATATTATCTATTATTACGGGCCTGTAACTACATGGTGTGCTTCTGATGGTAAGCATATACTATCTATTATTACGGACATGTAACTTCATGGTGTGCTTTTGATGGTAAGCATATATTATCTATTATTACGGCCCTGCAACTACATGATGTGCTTCTGATGGTGAGCATATATTAGCTTTTATTACGGACCTGTAACTACATGGTGTGCTTCTGATGGTAAGCATATACTTTCTATTATTACGGACATGTAACTTCATGGTGTGCTTTTGATGGTAAGCATATATTATCTATTATTACGGCCCTGCAACTACATGATGTGCTTCTGATGGTAAGCATATATTATCTATTATTACGGCCCTGCAACTACATGATGTGCTTCTGATGGTAAGCATATGTTAACTTTTATTACGGGCCTGTAACTACATGGTGAGCTTCTGATGGTAAGCATATATTATCTATTATTACGGGCCTGTAACTACATGGTGTGTTTCTGATGGTAAGCATATATTATCTATTATTACGGGCCTGCAACTACATGGTGTGCTTCTGATGGTTAGCATATATTATCTATTATTACGGGCCTGTAACTACATGGTGTGCTTCTGATGGTAAGCATATATTATCTATTATTACGGGCCTGTAACTACATCGTGTGCTTCTGATGGTAAGCATAAATTATCTATTATTACGGGCCTGTAACTACATGGTGTGCTTCTGATGGTAAGCATATATTATCTATTTTTACGGGCCTGTACCTACATGGTGTGCTTCTGATGGTAAGCATATATTATCTATTATTAAGGGCCTGTAACTACATGGTGAGCTTCTGATGGTAAGCATATATTATCTATTATTACGGGCCTGTAACTACATGGTGTGCTTCTGATGGTAAGCATATATAATCTATTATTACGGACATGTAACTACATGGGATGCTTCTGATGGTAAGCATATATTATCTATTATTACGGGCCTGTAACTAAATGGTGTGCTTCTGATGGTAAGAATATATTATCTATTATTACGGGCCTGTAACTAAATGGTAAGCTTCTTATGGTAAGCATATATTATCTATTATTACGGGCCTGTAAATACATGGTGTGCTTCTGATGGTACGCATATATAATCTATTATTACGGCCATGTAACTACATGGTATGCTTCTGATGGTAAGCATATATTATCTATTATTACGGGCCTGTAACTACATGGTGTGATTCTGATGGTAAAAATATATTATCTATTATTACGGACATGTAACTACATGGTGTGCTTCTGATGGAAAGCATATATTATCTATTATTACGGGCCTGAAAGTACATGTTGCGCTTCTGATGGTAAGCATATATTAGCTAATATTACGGGCCTGTTACTACATGGTGTGCTTCTGATGGTAAGAATATATTATCTATTATTACGGGCCTGTAACTACATGATGTGCTTCTGATGGTAAGCATATATTATCAATTATTACGGGCCTGTAACTACATGGTGCTCTTGTGATGGTAAGCATATATTATCTTTTATTAAGGACATGTAACTATATGGTTTGCTTCTGATGGTAAGCATATATTATCTATTATTACGGGCCTGTAACTACATGGAGTGCTTCTGATGGTAAGCATACATTATCTATTATTACGGATATGTAACTACATGGTGTGCTTCTGATGGTAAGCATATATTATCTATTATTACGGGCCTGTAACTACATTGTGTGCTTCTTATGGTAAGCATATATTATCTATTATTACGGGCCTGTAACTACATTGTGTGCTTCTGATGGTAAGCATATATTATCTAGTAATACGGGCCTGTAACTACATGGTGTGCTTCTGATGTTAAGCATATATTATCTATTATTACGGGACTGTAACTGCATGGTTTGCTTCTGATGGTAAGCGTACTTCATCTATTTTTACGGGCCTGTAACTACATGGTTTGCTTCTGATGGTAAACATATATTATCTATTATTACGTGCCTGTAACTACACGGTGTGCTTCTGTTGGTAAGCATATATCATCTATTATTACGGGCCTGTAACTACACGGTGTGCTTCTGATGGTAAGCATATATTATCTATTATTACCGGCCTGTAACTACATGGTGTGCTTCTGATGGTAAGCATATATTATCTATTATTACGGGCCTGTAACTACATGGTGTGCTTCTGATGGTAAGCATATACTATCTATTATTACGGGCCTGTAACTACATGGTGTGCTTCTGATGGTAAGCATATATTATCTATTATTACGGGCCTGTAACTACATGGTATGCTTCTGATGGTAAGCATATATTATATATTATTACGGACAAGTATCTACGTGGTGTGCTTCTGATGGTAAGCATATATTATCTATTATTACGGGCCTGTAACTACATGGTGTGCTTCTGATGGTAAGCATATATTATCTATTATTACGGGCCTGTAACTACATGGTGTGCTTCTGATGGTAAGCATAAATTATCTATTATTACGGGCTTGTAACTACATGGTATGCTTCTGATGGTAAGCATATATTATCTATTATTACGGGCCTGTAACTACTTGGTGTGCTTCCGATGGTAAGCATATATTATCTATTATTACGGGCCTGTAACTACATGGTGTGCTTCTGATGGTAAGCATATATTATCTATTATTACGGACATGTAACTACATGGTGTGCTTCTGATGGTAAACATATATTATCTATTATTACGGGCCTATAACTACATGGTGTGCTTCTGGTGGTAAGCATATATAAGCATATATTATATATTATTACGGGCCTGTAACTACATGGTATGCTTCTGATGGTAAGCATATATTATCTATTATTATTATGGGCCTGTAACTACATGGTGTGCTTCTGATTGTAAGAATATATAAGAATATATTATCTTTTATTACGGTCCTGTAACTACATGGTATTCTTCTGATGGTAAGCATATATTATCTATTATTATTATGGCCTGTAACTACATGGTGTGCTTCTGATGGTAAGCATATATTATCTTTTATTACGGCCCTGTAACTACATGATGTGCCCTTTTGATGGTAAGCATATATAAACTATTATTACGGGCCTGTAACTACATGGTGAGCTTCTGATGGTAAGCATATATTATCTGTTATTACGAACATGTAGCTACATGGTATGGTTCTGATGGTAAGCATATATCATCTATTATTATTACGGGCCTGTAACTACATGGTGTGCTTCTGATGGTAAGCATATATTATCTATTATTATTGTTGGCCTTTAACTACATGATGTGCTTCTGATGGTAAGCATATATTATCTATTATTACGGGCCTGTAACTACATGGTGTGTTTCTGATGGTAAGCATATATTATCTAATATTACGGGCCTGCAACTACATGGTGTGCTTCTGATGGTTAGCATATATTATCTATTATTACGGGCCTGTAACTACATGGTGTGCTTCTGATGGTAAGCATATATTATCTATTATTACGGGCCTGTAACTACATCGTGTGCTTCTGATGGTAAGCATAAATTAACTATTATTACGGGCCTGTAACTACATGGTGTGCTTCTGATGGTAAGCATATATTATCTATTTTTACGGGCCTGTACCTACATGATGTGCTTCTGATGGTAAGCATATATTATCTATTATTACGGGCCTGTAACTACATGGTGGGCTTCTGATGGTAAGCACATATTATCTATTATTACGGGCCTGTAACTACATGGTGTGCTTCTGATGGTAAGCATATATTATCTATTATTCCGGGCCTGTAACTACATGGTCTGCTTCTGATGGTAAGCATATATTATCTATAATTACGGACTTGTAACTATATGGTTTGATTCTGATGGTAAGCATATATTATCTATTATTATGGTCCTGTAACTACATGGTGTGCTTCTGATGGTAAGCATATATTATCTATTATTACGGGCCTGTAACTACATGGTGTGCTTCTGATGGTAAGCATATATTATCTATTATTACGGACATGTAACTATATGGTTTGCTTCTGATGGTAAGCATATATTATCTATTATTACGGGCCTGTAACTACATGGTTTGCTTCTGATGGTAGGCATATATTATCTATTATTACGGACATGTAACTATATGGTTTGCTTCTGATGGTAAGCATATATTATCTATTATTACGGCCTTTAACTGAATGGTGTGCTTGTGATAGTAAGCATATATTATCTATTATTACGAACATGTAACTATATGGATTGCTTCTGATGGTAAGCATATATTATCTATTATTACGGGCCTGTAACTGCACGGTGTGCTTCTGATGGTAAGCATATATTATCTATTATTACGGGCCTGTAACTACATGGTGTGCTTCTGATGGTAAGCATATATAATCTATTATTACGGACATGTAACTACATGGGATGTTTCTGATGGTAAGCATATATTATCTATTATTACGGGCCTGTAACTACATGGTGTGCTTCTGATGGTAAGAATATATTATCTATTATTACGGTCCTGTAACTGCATGGTGAGCTTCTGATGGTAAGCATATATTATCTATTATTACGGGCCTGTAACTACATGGTGTGCTTCTGATGGTAAGCATATATTATCTATTATTACGGACATGTAACTATATGGTTTGCTTCTGATGGTAAGCATATATTATCTATTATTACGGGCCTGTAACTACATGGTGTGCTTCTGACGGTAGGCATATATTATCTATTATTACGGACATGTAACTATATGGTTTGCTTCTGATGGTAAGCATATATTATCTATTATTACGGCCTTTAACTGAATGGTGTGCTTGTGATAGTAAGCATATATTATCTATTATTACGAACATGTAACTATATGGATTGCTTCTGATGGTAAGCATATATTATCTATTATTACGGGCCTGTAACTACATGGTGTGCTTCTGATGGTAAGCATATATTATCTATTATTACGGACATGTAACTACATGGTGTGCTACTGATGGTAAGCATATATTATCTATTATTACGGGCCTGTAACTACATGGTGTGCTTCGGATGGTAAGCATATATTATCTATTATTACGGACATGTAACTATATGGTTTGCTTCTGATGGTAAGCATATATTATCTATTATTACGGGCCTGTAACTACATGGTGGGCTTCTGATGGTAAGCATATATTATCTATTATTACGGGCCTGTAACTACATGGTGTGCTTCTGATGGTAAGCATATATAATCTATTATTACGGACATGTAACTACATGGGATGTTTCTGATAGTAAGCATATATTATCTATTATTACGGGCCTGTAACTACATGGTGTGCTTCTGATGGTAAGATTATATTATCTATTATTATGGTCCTGTAACTGCATGGTGAGCTTCTGATGGTGAGCATATATTATCTATTATTACGGGCCTGTAACTACATGGTGTGCTTCTGATGGTAAGCCTTTGTAATCTATTATTACGGACATGTAACTACATGGTATGCTTCTGATGGTAAGCATATATTATCTATTATTACGGTCCTGTAACTACATGGTGTGCTTTTGATGGTAAGAATATATTATCTATTATTACGGACATGTAAGTACATGGTGTGCTTCTGATGAAAAGCATATATTATCTATTTTTACGGGCCTGTAACTACATGTTGCGCTTCTGATGGTAAGCATATATTAGCTATTATTACGGGCCTGTAACTACATGGTGTGCTTCTGATGGTAAAAATATATTATCTATTATTATGGGCCTGTAACTACATGATGTGCTTCTGATGGTAAGCGTATATTATCTATTATTACGGGCCTGTAACTACATGGTGTGCTTGTGATGGTAAGCATATATTATCTATTATTAATGACATGTAACTATATGGTTTGCTTCTGATGGTAAGCATATATTATCTATTATTACGGGCCTGTAACTACATGGAGTGCTTCTGATGGTAAGCATATATTATCTATTATTACGGACATGTAACTACATGGTGTGCTTCTGATGGTAAGCATATATTATCTATTATTACGGGCCTGTAACTACATTTTGTGCTTCTTATGGTAAGCATATATTATCTATTATTACGGGCCTGTAACTACATGGTGTGCTTCTGATGGTAAGCATATATTATCTAGTATTACGGGACTGTAACTACATGGTGTGCTTCTGATGGTAAGCATATATTATCTATTATTACGGGCCTGTAACTACATGGTATGCTTCCGATGGTAAACATATATTATCTATTATTACGTGCCTGTAACTACACGGTGTACTTCTGTTGGTAAGCATATATCATCTATTATTACGGGCCTGTAACTACATGGTGTGCTTCTTATGGTAAGCATATATTATCTATTATTACGGGCCTGTAACTACATGGTGTGCTTCTGATGGTAAGCATATATTATCTATTATTACGGACATGTAACTACATGGTGTGCTTCTGATGGTAAGCATGTATTATCTATTATTGCGGGCCTGTTACTACATGGTGTGCTTCTGATGGTAAACATATAATATCTACTATTACGGGCCTGTAACTACACGGTGTGCTTCTGATGGTAAGAATATATTATCTGTTATTACGGACATGTAACTACACAGTGTGCTTCTGATGGTAAGCATATAATATCTATTATTACGGGCCTGTAACTACACGGTGTGCTTGTGATGGTAAACATATATCATCTATTATTACGGGCCTGTAACTACACGGTGTGCTTCTGATGGTAAGCATATATTATCTATTATTACGGACATGTAACTACACGGTGTGCTTCTGATGGTAAGCATATATTATCTATTATTACGGGCCTGTAACTACATGGTGTGCTTCTGATGGTAAGCATATATAATCTATTATTACGGACATGTAACTACATGGGATGCTTCTGATGGTAGGCATATATTATCTATTATTACGGGCCTGTAACTACATGGAGTGCTTCTGATGGTAAGCATATATTATCTATTCTTACGGACATGTAACTACATGGTGTCCTTCTGATGGTAAGCATATATTATCTATTATTACGGGCCTGTAACTACATGATGTGCTTCTGATGGTAAGCATATATTATCTATTAGTACGGGCCTGTAACTACATGGTGTGTTTCTGATGGTAAGCATATATTATCTATTATTACGGGCCTGCAACTACATGGTGTGCATCTGATGGTTAGCATATATTATCTATTATTACGGGCCTGTAACTACATGGTGTGCATCTGATGGTAAGCATATATTATCTATTATTACGGGCCTGTTACTTCCTGGTGTGCTTCTGATGGTAAGCGAATATTATGTATTATTACGGGCCTGTAACTACATGGTATGCTTCTGATGGTAAGCATATATTATATATTATTACGGGCTGTAACTACATGGTGTTCTTCTGATGATAAGCATATATTATCTATTATTACGGGCTTGTAACTACATGGTGTGCTTCTGATGGTAAGCGAATATTATCTATTATTACGGGCCTGTAACTACATCGTATGCTTCTGATGGTAAGCATATATTATATATTATTACGGGCCTGTAACTACATGGTGTTCTTCTGATGATAAGCATATATTATCTATTATTACGGGCCTGTAACTACATGGTGTGCTTCTGATGGTAAGCATATATTATCTATTATCACGGGCCTGTTACTACATGGTGTGTTTCTGATGGTAAGCGAATATTATCTATTATTACGGGCCTGTAACTACATGGTATGCTTCTGATGATAAGCATATATTATATTTTATTACGGACATGTAACTACATCGTGTTCTTCTTATGATAAGCATATATGATCTATTATTACGGGCTTGTAACTACATGGTGTGCTTCTGATGGTAAGCATATATTATCTATTATTACGGGCCTGTAACTACATGGTGTGCTTCTGATGGTAAGCATATATTATCTATTATTACGGGCCTGTAACTACATGGTGTGCTTCTGATGGTAAGCATATACTATCTATTATTACGGACATGTAACTACATGGTGTGCTTCTGATGGTAAGCATATATTATCTATTATTACGGGCCTGTAACTACATGGTGTGCTTCTGATGGTAAGCATATACTATCTATTATTACGGACATGTAACTTCATGGTGTGCTTTTGATGGTAAGCATATATTATCTATTATTACGGCCCTGCAACTACATGATGTGCCTCTGATGGTAAGCATATATTAACTTTTATTACGGACCTGTAACTACATGGTGTGCTTCTGATGGTAAGCATATACTTTCTATTATTACGGACATGTAACTTCATGGTGTGCTTTTGATGGTAAGCATATATTATCTATTATTACGGCCCTGCAACTACATGATGTGCTTCTGATGGTAAGCATATATTAACTTTTATTACGGGCCTGTAACTACATGGTGAGCTTCTGATGGTGAGCATATATTACCTGTTATTACGAACATGTAGCTACATGGTATGGTTCTAATGGTAAGAATATATTATCTATTATTATTACGGGCCTGTAACTACATGGTGTGCTTCTGATGGTAAGCATCTATTATCTATCATTATTAATGGCCTGTAACTACATGATGTGCTTCTGATTGTAAGCATATATTATCTATTATTACGGGCCTGTAACTACATGGTGTGTTTCTGATGGTAAGCATATATTATCTATTATTACGGGCCTGCAACTACATGGTGTGCTTCTGATGGTTAGCATATATTATCTATTATTACGGGCCTGTAACATCATGGTGTGCTTCTGATGGTAAGCATATATTATCTATTATTACGGGCCTGTAACTATATCGTGTGCTTCTGATGGTAAGCATAAATTATCTATTATTACGGGCCTGTAACTACATGGTGTGCTTCTGATGGTAAGCATATATTATCTATTTTTACGGGCCTGTACCTACATGGTGTGCTTCTGATGGTAAGCATATATTATCTATTATTAAGGGCCTGTAACTACATGGTGAGCTTCTGATGGTAAGCATATATTATCTATTATTACGGGCCTGTAACTACATGGTGTGCTTCTGATGGTAAGCATATATAATCTATTATTACGGACATGTAACTACATGGGATGCTTCTGATGGTAAGCATATATTATCTATTTTTACGGGCCTGTAACTAAATGGTGTGCTTCTGATGGTAAGAATATATTATCTATTATTACGGGCCTGTAACTACATGGTAAGCTTCTTATGGTAAGCATATATTATCTATTATTACGGGCCTGTAAATACATGGTGTGCTTCTGATGGTACGCATATATAATCTATTATTACGGACATGTAACTACATGGTATGCTTCTGATGGTAAGCATATATTATCTATTATTACGGGCCTGTAACTACATGGAGTGCTTCTGATGGTAAGCATATATTATCTATTATTACGGATATGTAACTACATGGTGTGCTTCTGATGGTAAGCATATATTATCTATTATTACGGGCCTGTAACTACATTGTGTGCTTCTTATGGTAAGCATATATTATCTATTATTACGGGCCTGAAAGTACATGTTGCGCTTCTGATGGTAAGCATATATTAGCTATTATTACGGGCCTGTTACTACATGGTGTGCTTCTGATGGTAAGAATATATTATCTATTATTACGGGCCTGTAACTACATGATGTGCTTCTGATGGTAAGCATATATTATCAATTATTACGGGCCTGTAACTACATGGTGTTCTTGTGATGGTAAGCATATATTATCTTTTATTAAGGACATGTAACTATATGGTTTGCTTCTGATGGTAAGCATATATTATCTATTATTACGGGCCTGTAACTACATGGAGTGCTTCTGATGGTAAGCATATATTATCTATTATTACGGATATGTAACTACATGGTGTGCTTCTGATGGTAAGCATATATTATCTATTATTACGGGCCTGTAACTACATTGTGTGCTTCTTATGGTAAGCATACATTATCTATTATTACGGGCCTGTAACTACATCGTGTGCTTCTGATGGTAAGCATATATTATCTAGTAATACGGGCCTGTAACTACATGGTGTGCTTCTGATGGTAAGCATATATTATCTATTATTACGGGACTGTAACTGCATGGTTTGCTTCTGATGGTAAGCATATATTATCTATTATTAAGGGCCTGTAACTACATGGTGAGCTTCTGATGGTAAGCATATATTATCTATTATTACGGGCCTGTAACTACATGGTGTGCTTCTGATGGTAAGCATATATAATCTATTATTACGGACATGTAACTACATGGGATGCTTCTGATGGTAAGCATATATTATCTATTTTTACGGGCCTGTAACTAAATGGTGTGCTTCTGATGGTAAGAATATATTATCTATTATTACGGGCCTGTAACTACATGGTAAGCTTCTTATGGTAAGCATATATTATCTATTATTACGGGCCTGTAAATACATGGTGTGCTTCTGATGGTACGCATATATAATCTATTATTACGGACATGTAACTACATGGTATGCTTCTGATGGTAAGCATATATTATCTATTATTACGGGCCTGTAACTACATGGAGTGCTTCTGATGGTAAGCATATATTATCTATTATTACGGATATGTAACTACATGGTGTGCTTCTGATGGTAAGCATATATTATCTATTATTACGGGCCTGTAACTACATTGTGTGCTTCTTATGGTAAGCATATATTATCTATTATTACGGGCCTGAAAGTACATGTTGCGCTTCTGATGGTAAGCATATATTAGCTATTATTACGGGCCTGTTACTACATGGTGTGCTTCTGATGGTAAGAATATATTATCTATTATTACGGGCCTGTAACTACATGATGTGCTTCTGATGGTAAGCATATATTATCAATTATTACGGGCCTGTAACTACATGGTGTTCTTGTGATGGTAAGCATATATTATCTTTTATTAAGGACATGTAACTATATGGTTTGCTTCTGATGGTAAGCATATATTATCTATTATTACGGGCCTGTAACTACATGGAGTGCTTCTGATGGTAAGCAAATATTATCTATTATTACGGATATGTAACTACATGGTGTGCTTCTGATGGTAAGCATATATTATCTATTATTACGGGCCTGTAACTACATTGTGTGCTTCTTATGGTAAGCATATATTATCTATTATTACGGGCCTGTAACTACATCGTGTGCTTCTGATGGTAAGCATATATTATCTAGTAATACGGGCCTGTAACTACATGGTGTGCTTCTGATGGTAAGCATATATTATCTATTATTACGGGACTGTAACTGCATGGTTTGCTTCTGATGGTAAGCGTACTTCATCTATTTTTACGGGCCTGTAACTACATGGTTTGCTTCTGATGGTAAACATATATTATCTATTATTACGTGCCTGTAACTACACGGTGTGCTTCTGTTGGTAAGCATATATCATCTATTATTACGGGCCTGTAACTACACGGTGTGCTTCTGATGGTAAGCATATATTATCTATTATTACCGGCCTGTAACTACATGGTGTGCTTCTGATGGTAAGCATATATTATCTATTATTACTGGCCTGTAACTACATGGTGTGCTTCTGATGGTAAGCATATACTATCTATTATTACGGGCCTGTAACTACATGGTGTGCTTCTGATGGTAAGCATATATTATCTATTATTACGGGCCTGTAACTACATGGTATGCTTCTGATGGTAAGCATATATTATATATTATTACGGACAAGTATCTACGTGGTGTGCTTCTGATGGTAAGCATATATTATCTATTATTACGGGCCTGTAACTTCATGGTGTGCTTCTGATGGTAAGCATATATTATCTATTATTACGGGCCTGTAACTACATGGTGTGCTTCTGATGGTAAGCATATATTATCTATTATTACGGGCTTGTAACTACATGGTATGCTTCTGATGGTAAGCATATATTATCTATTATTACGGGCCTGTAACTACTTGGTGTGCTTCCGATGGTAAGCATATATTATCTATTATTACGGGCCTGTAACTACATGGTGTGCTTCTGATGGTAAGCATATATTATCTATTATTACGGACATGTAACTACATGGTGTGCTTCTGATGGTAAACATATATTATCTATTATTACGGGCCTATAACTACATGGTGTGCTTCTGGTGGTAAGCATATATAAGCATATATTATATATTATTACGGGCCTATAACTACATGGTATGCTTCTGATGGTAAGCATATATTATCTATTATTATTATGGGCCTGTAACTACATGGTGTGCTTCTGATGGTAAGAATATATAAGAATATATTATCTTTTATTACGGTCCTGTAACTACATGGTATTCTTCTGATGGTAAGCATATATTATCTATTATTATTATGGCCTGTAACTACATGGTGTGCTTCTCATGGTAAGCATATATTATCTTTTATTACGGCCCTGTAACTACATGATGTGCTTCTGATGGTAAGCATATATAAACTATTATTACGTGCCTGTAACTACATGGTGAGCTTCTGATGGTAAGCATATATTATCTGTTATTACGAACATGTAGCTACATGGTATGGTTCTGATGGTAAGCATATATCATCTATTATTATTACGGGCCTGTAACTACATGGTGTGCTTCTGATGGTAAGCATATATTATCTATTATTATTGTTGGCCTGTAACTACATGATGTGCTTCTGATGGTAAGCATATATTATCTATTATTACGGGCCTGTAAATACATGGTGTGTTTCTGATGGTAAGCATATATTATCTAATATTACGGGCCTGCAACTACATGGTGTGCTTCTGATGGTTAGCATATATTATCTATTATTACGGGCCTGTAACTACATGGTGTGCTTCTGATGGTAAGCATATATTATCTATTATTACGGGCCTGTAACTACATCGTGTGCTTCTGATGGTAAGCATAAATTAACTATTATTACGGGCCTGTAACTACATGGTGTGCTTCTGATGGTAAGCATATATTATCTATTTTTACGGGCCTGTACCTACATGATGTGCTTCTGATGGTAAGCATATATTATCTATTATTACGGGCCTGTAACTACATGGTGGGCTTCTGATGGTAAGCACATATTATCTATTATTACGGGCCTGTAACTACATGGTGTGCTTCTGATGGTAAGCATATATTATCTATTATTCCGGGCCTGTAACTACATGGTCTGCTTCTGATGGTAAGCATATATTATCTATAATTACGGACTTGTAACTATATGGTTTGATTCTGATGGTAAGCATATATTATCTATTATTATGGGCCTGTAACTACATGGTGTGCTTCTGATGGTAAGCATATATTATCTATTATTACGGGCCTGTAACTACATGGTGTGCTTCTGATGGTAAGCATATATTATCTATTATTACGGACATGTAACTATATGGTTTGCTTCTGATGGTAAGCATATATTATCTATTATTACGGGCCTGTAACTACATGGTGTGCTTCTGATGGTAGGCATATATTATCTATTATTACGGACATGTAACTATATGGTGTGCTTCTGATGCTAAGCATATATTATCTATTATTATGGGCCTGTAACTACATGGTGTGCTTCTGATGGTAAGCATATATTATCTATTATTACGGGCCTGTAACTACATGGTGTGCTTCTGATGGTAAGCATATATTATCTATTATTACGGACATGTAACTATATGATTTGCTTCTGATGGTAAGCATATATTATCTATTATTACGGGCCTGTAACTACATGGTGTGCTTCTGATGGTAGGCATATATTATCTATTATTACGGACATGTAACTATATGGTTTGCTTCTGATGGTAAGCATATATTATCTATTATTACGGCCTTTAACTGAATGGTGTGCTTGTGATAGTAAGCATATATTTTCTATTATTACGAACATGTAACTATATGGATTGCTTCTGATGGTAAGCATATATTATCTATTATTACGGGCCTGTAACTACATGGTGTGCTTCTGATGGTAAGCATATATTATCTATTATTACGGACATGTAACTACATGGTGTGCTACTGATGGTAAGCATATATTATCTATTATTACGGGCCTGTAACTACATGGTGTGCTTCGGATGGTAAGCATATATTATCTATTATTACGGACATGTAACTATATGGTTTGCTTCTGATGGTAAGCATATATTATCTATTATTACGGGCCTGTAACTACATGGTGTGGTTCGGATGGTATGCATATATTATCTATTATTACGGTCTTTAACTACATGGTCTGCTTCTGATGGTAAGCATATATTATCAATTATTACGGACATGTAACTATATGGTTTGCTTCTGATGGTAAGCATATATTATCTATTATTACGGGCCTGTAACTACATGGTGGGCTTCTGATGGTAAGCATATATTATCTATTATTACGGGCCTGTAACTACATGGTGTGCTTCTGATGGTAAGCATATATAATCTATTATTACGGACATGTAACTACATGGGATGTTTCTGATGGTAAGCATATATTATCTATTATTACGGGCCTGTAACTACATGGTGTGCTTCTGATGGTAAGAATATATTATCTATTATTACGGTCCTGTAACTGCATGGTGAGCTTCTGATGGTAAGCATATATTATCTATTATTACGGGCCTGTAACTACATGGTGTGCTTCTGATGGTAAGCATATATTATCTATTATTACGGACATGTAACTATATGGTTTGCTTCTGATGGTAAGCATATATTATCTATTATTACGGGCCTGTAACTACATGGTGTGCTTCTGACGGTAGGCATATATTATCTATTATTACGGACATGTAACTATATGGTTTGCTTCTGATGGTAAGCATATATTATCTATTATTACGGCCTTTAACTGAATGGTGTGCTTGTGATAGTAAGCATATATTATCTATTATTACGAACATGTAACTATATGGATTGCTTCTGATGGTAAGCATATATTATCTATTATTACGGGCCTGTAACTACATGGTGTGCTTCTGATGGTAAGCATATATTATCTATTATTACGGACATGTAACTACATGGTGTGCTACTGATGGTAAGCATATATTATCTATTATTACGGGCCTGTAACTACATGGTGTGCTTCGGATGGTAAGCATATATTATCTATTATTACGGACATGTAACTATATGGTTTGCTTCTGATGGTAAGCATATATTATCTATTATTACGGGCCTGTAACTACATGGTGTGGTTCGGATGGTAAGCATATATTATCTATTATTACGGCCTGTAACTACATGGTCTGCTTCTGATGGTAAGCATATATTATCAATTATTACGGACATGTAACTATATGGTTTGCTTCTGATGGTAAGCATATATTATCTATTATTACGGGCCTGTAACTACATGGTGGGCTTCTGATGGTAAGCATATATTATCTATTATTACGGGCCTGTAACTACATGGTGTGCTTCTGATGGTAAGCATATATAATCTATTATTACGGACATGTAACTACATGGGATGTTTCTGATGGTAAGCATATATTATCTATTATTACGGGCCTGTAACTACATGGTGTGCTTCTGATGGTAAGAATATATTATCTATTATTACGGTCCTGTAACTGCATGGTGAGCTTCTGATGGTAAGCATATAGTATCTATTATTACGGGCCTGTAACTACATGGTGTGCTTCTGATGGTAAGCCTATATAATCTATTATTACGGACATGTAACTACATGGTATGCTTCTGATGGTAAGCATATATTATCTATTATTACGGTCCTGTAACTACATGGTGTGCTTTTGATGGTAAGAATATATTAGCTATTATTACGGACATGTAACTACATGGTGTGCTTCTGATGAAAAGCATATATTATCTATTTTTACGGGCCTGTAACTACATGTTGCGCTTCTGATGGTAAGCATATATTAGCTATTATTACGGGCCTGTAACTACATGGTGTGCTTCTGATGGTAAAAATATATTATCTATTATTACGGGCCTGTAACTACATGATGTGCTTCTGATGGTAAGCGTATATTATCTATTATTACGGGCCTGTAACTACATGGTGTGCTTGTGATGGTAAGCATATATTATCTATTATTAATGACATGTAACTATATGGTTTGCTTCTGATGGTAAGCATATATTATCTATTATTACGGGCCTGTAACTACATGGAGTGCTTCTGATGGTAAGCATATATTATCTATTATTACGGACATGTAACTACATGGTGTGCTTCTGATGGTAAGCATATATTATCTATTATTACGGGCCTGTAACTACATTTTGTGCTTCTGATGGTAAGCATATATGATCTATTATTACGGGCCTGTAACTACATGGTGTGCTTCTGATGGTAAGCATATATTATCTAGTATTACGGGACTGTAACTACATGGTGTGCTTCTGATGGTAAGCATATATTATCTATTATTACGGGCCTGTAACTACATGGTATGCTTCCGATGGTAAACATATATTATCTATTATTACGTGCCTGTAACTACACGGTGTACTTCTGTTGGTAAGCATATATCATCTATTATTACGGGCCTGTAACTACATGGTGTGCTTCTTATGGTAAGCATATATTATCTATTATTACGGGCCTGTAACTACATGGTGTGCTTCTGATGGTAAGCATATATTATCTATTATTACGGACATGTAACTACATGGTGTGTTTCTGATGGTAAGCATATATTATCTAATATTACGGGCCTGCAACTACATGGTGTGCTTCTGATGGTTAGCATATATTATCTATTATTACGGGCCTGTAACTACATGGTGTGCTTCTGATGGTAAGCATATATTATCTATTATTACGGGCCTGTAACTACATCGTGTGCTTCTGATGGTAAGCATAAATTAACTATTATTACGGGCCTGTAACTACATGGTGTGCTTCTGATGGTAAGCATATATTATCTATTTTTACGGGCCTGTAACTACATGGTGTGCTTCTGATGGTAAGCATATATTATCTATTATTCCGGGCCTGTAACTACATGGTCTGCTTCTGATGGTAAGCATATATTATCTATAATTACGGACTTGTAACTATATGGTTTGATTCTGATGGTAAGCATATATTATCTATTATTATGGGCCTGTAACTACATGGTGTGCTTCTGATGGTAAGCATATATTATCTATTATTACGGGCCTGTAACTACATGGTGTGCTTCTGATGGTAAGCATATATTATCTATTATTACGGACATGTAACTATATGGTTTGCTTCTGATGGTAAGCATATATTATCTATTATTACGGGCCTGTAACTACATGGTGTGCTTCTGATGGTAGGCATATATTATCTATTATTACGGACATGTAACTATATGGTGTGCTTCTGATGCTAAGCATATATTATCTATTATTATGGGCCTGTAACTACATGGTGTGCTTCTGATGGTAAGCATATATTATCTATTATTACGGGCCTGTAACTACATGGTGTGCTTCTGATGGTAAGCATATATTATCTATTATTACGGACATGTAACTATATGATTTGCTTCTGATGGTAAGCATATATTATCTATTATTACGGGCCTGTAACTACATGGTGTGCTTCTGATGGTAGGCATATATTATCTATTATTACGGGCCTGTAACTACATGGTGTGCTTCTGACGGTAGGCATATATTATCTATTATTACGGACATGTAACTATATGGTTTGCTTCTGATGGTAAGCATATATTATCTATTATTACGGCCTTTAACTGAATGGTGTGCTTGTGATAGTAAGCATATATTATCTATTATTACGAACATGTAACTATATGGATTGCTTCTGATGGTAAGCATATATTATCTATTATTACGGGCCTGTAACTACATGGTGTGCTTCTGATGGTAAGCATATATTATCTATTATTACGGACATGTAACTACATGGTGTGCTACTGATGGTAAGCATATATTATCTATTATTACGGGCCTGTAACTACATGGTGTGCTTCGGATGGTAAGCATATATTATCTATTATTACGGACATGTAACTATATGGTTTGCTTCTGATGGTAAGCATATATTATCTATTATTACGGGCCTGTAACTACATGGTGTGGTTCGGATGGTAAGCATATATTATCTATTATTACGGCCTGTAACTACATGGTCTGCTTCTGATGGTAAGCATATATTATCAATTATTACGGACATGTAACTATATGGTTTGCTTCTGATGGTAAGCATATATTATCTATTATTACGGGCCTGTAACTACATGGTGGGCTTCTGATGGTAAGCATATATTATCTATTATTACGGGCCTGTAACTACATGGTGTGCTTCTGATGGTAAGCATATATAATCTATTATTACGGACATGTAACTACATGGGATGTTTCTGATGGTAAGCATATATTATCTATTATTACGGGCCTGTAACTACATGGTGTGCTTCTGATGGTAAGAATATATTATCTATTATTACGGTCCTGTAACTGCATGGTGAGCTTCTGATGGTAAGCATATAGTATCTATTATTACGGGCCTGTAACTACATGGTGTGCTTCTGATGGTAAGCCTATATAATCTATTATTACGGACATGTAACTACATGGTATGCTTCTGATGGTAAGCATATATTATCTATTATTACGGTCCTGTAACTACATGGTGTGCTTTTGATGGTAAGATTATATTAGCTATTATTACGGACATGTAACTACATGGTGTGCTTCTGATGAAAAGCATATATTATCTATTTTTACGGGCCTGTAACTACATGTTGCGCTTCTGATGGTAAGCATATATTAGCTATTATTACGGGCCTGTAACTACATGGTGTGCTTCTGATGGTAAAAATATATTATCTATTATTACGGGCCTGTAACTACATGATGTGCTTCTGATGGTAAGCGTATATTATCTATTATTACGGGCCTGTAACTACATGGTGTGCTTGTGATGGTAAGCATATATTATCTATTATTAATGACATGTAACTATATGGTTTGCTTCTGATGGTAAGCATATATTATCTATTATTACGGGCCTGTAACTACATGGAGTGCTTCTGATGGTAAGCATATATTATCTATTATTACGGACATGTAACTACATGGTGTGCTTCTGATGGTAAGCATATATTATCTATTATTACGGGCCTGTAACTACATTTTGTGCTTCTGATGGTAAGCATATATGATCTATTATTACGGGCCTGTAACTACATGGTGTGCTTCTGATGGTAAGCATATATTATCTAGTATTACGGGACTGTAACTACATGGTGTGCTTCTGATGGTAAGCATATATTATCTATTATTACGGGCCTGTAACTACATGGTATGCTTCCGATGGTAAACATATATTATCTATTATTACGTGCCTGTAACTACACGGTGTACTTCTGTTGGTAAGCATATATCATCTATTATTACGGGCCTGTAACTACATGGTGTGCTTCTTATGGTAAGCATATATTATCTATTATTACGGGCCTGTAACTACATGGTGTGCTTCTGATGGTAAGCATATATTATCTATTATTACGGACATGTAACTACATGGTGTGTTTCTGATGGTAAGCATATATTATCTAATATTACGGGCCTGCAACTACATGGTGTGCTTCTGATGGTTAGCATATATTATCTATTATTACGGGCCTGTAACTACATGGTGTGCTTCTGATGGTAAGCATATATTATCTATTATTACGGGCCTGTAACTACATCGTGTGCTTCTGATGGTAAGCATAAATTAACTATTATTACGGGCCTGTAACTACATGGTGTGCTTCTGATGGTAAGCATATATTATCTATTTTTACGGGCCTGTACCTACATGATGTGCTTCTGATGGTAAGCATATATTATCTATTATTACGGGCCTGTAACTACATGGTGGGCTTCTGATGGTAAGCACATATTATCTATTATTACGGGCCTGTAACTACATGGTGTGCTTCTGATGGTAAGCATATATTATCTATTATTCCGGGCCTGTAACTACATGGTCTGCTTCTGATGGTAAGCATATATTATCTATAATTACGGACTTGTAACTATATGGTTTGATTCTGATGGTAAGCATATATTATCTATTATTATGGGCCTGTAACTACATGGTGTGCTTCTGATGGTAAGCATATATTATCTATTATTACGGGCCTGTAACTACATGGTGTGCTTCTGATGGTAAGCATATATTATCTATTATTACGGACATGTAACTATATGGTTTGCTTCTGATGGTAAGCATATATTATCTATTATTACGGGCCTGTAACTACATGGTGTGCTTCTGATGGTAGGCATATATTATCTATTATTACGGACATGTAACTATATGGTGTGCTTCTGATGCTAAGCATATATTATCTATTATTATGGGCCTGTAACTACATGGTGTGCTTCTGATGGTAAGCATATATTATCTATTATTACGGGCCTGTAACTACATGGTGTGCTTCTGATGGTAAGCATATATTATCTATTATTACGGACATGTAACTATATGATTTGCTTCTGATGGTAAGCATATATTATCTATTATTACGGGCCTGTAACTACATGGTGTGCTTCTGATGGTAGGCATATATTATCTATTATTACGGACATGTAACTATATGGTTTGCTTCTGATGGTAAGCATATATTATCTATTATTACGGCCTTTAACTGAATGGTGTGCTTGTGATAGTAAGCATATATTATCTATTATTACGAACATGTAACTATATGGATTGCTTCTGATGGTAAGCATATATTATCTATTATTACGGGCCTGTAACTACATGGTGTGCTTCTGATGGTAAGCATATATTATCTATTATTACGGACATGTAACTACATGGTGTGCTTCAGATGGTAAGCATATATTATCTATTTTTACGGGCCTGTACCTACATGATGTGCTTCTGATGGTAAGCATATATTATCTATTATTACGGGCCTGTAACTACATGGTGGGCTTCTGATGGTAAGCACATATTATCTATTATTACGGGCCTGTAACTACATGGTGTGCTTCTGATGGTAAGCATATATTATCTATTATTCCGGGCCTGTAACTACATGGTCTGCTTCTGATGGTAAGCATATATTATCTATAATTACGGACTTGTAACTATATGGTTTGATTCTGATGGTAAGCATATATTATCTATTATTATGGGCCTGTAACTACATGGTGTGCTTCTGATGGTAAGCATATATTATCTATTATTACGGGCCTGTAACTACATGGTGTGCTTCTGATGGTAAGCATATATTATCTATTATTACGGACATGTAACTATATGGTTTGCTTCTGATGGTAAGCATATATTATCTATTATTACGGGCCTGTAACTACATGGTGTGCTTCTGATGGTAGGCATATATTATCTATTATTACGGACATGTAACTATATGGTGTGCTTCTGATGCTAAGCATATATTATCTATTATTATGGGCCTGTAACTACATGGTGTGCTTCTGATGGTAAGCATATATTATCTATTATTACGGGCCTGTAACTACATGGTGTGCTTCTGATGGTAAGCATATATTATCTATTATTACGGACATGTAACTATATGATTTGCTTCTGATGGTAAGCATATATTATCTATTATTACGGGCCTGTAACTACATGGTGTGCTTCTGATGGTAGGCATATATTATCTATTATTACGGACATGTAACTATATGGTTTGCTTCTGATGGTAAGCATATATTATCTATTATTACGGCCTTTAACTGAATGGTGTGCTTGTGATAGTAAGCATATATTATCTATTATTACGAACATGTAACTATATGGATTGCTTCTGATGGTAAGCATATATTATCTATTATTACGGGCCTGTAACTACATGGTGTGCTTCTGATGGTAAGCATATATTATCTATTATTACGGACATGTAACTACATGGTGTGCTACTGATGGTAAGCATATATTATCTATTATTACGGGCCTGTAACTACATGGTGTGCTTCGGATGGTAAGCATATATTATCTATTATTACGGACATGTAACTATATGGTTTGCTTCTGATGGTAAGAATATATTATCTATTATTACGGGCCTGTAACTACATGGTGTGGTTCGGATGGTATGCATATATTATCTATTATTACGGTCTTTAACTACATGGTCTGCTTCTGATGGTAAGCATATATTATCAATTATTACGGCCATGTAACTATATGGTTTGCTTCTGATGGTAAGCATATATTTTCTATTATTACGGGCCTGTAACTACATGGTGGGCTTCTGATGGTAAGCATATATTATCTATTATTACGGGCCTGTAACTACATGGTGTGCTTCTGATGGTAAGCATATATAATCTATTATTACGGACATGTAACTACATGGGATTTTTCTGATGGTAAGCATATATTATCTATTATTACGGGCCTGTAACTACATGGTGTGCTTCTGATGGTAAGAATATATTATCTATTATTACGGTCCTGTAACTGCATGGTGAGCTTCTGATGGTAAGCATATATTATCTATTATTACGGGCCTGTAACTACATGGTGTGCTTCTGATGGTAAGCATATATTATCTATTATTACGGGCCTGTAACTACATGGTGTGCTTCTGACGGTAGGCATATATTATCTATTATTACGGACATGTAACTATATGGTTTGCTTCTGATGGTAAGCATATATTATCTATTATTACGGCCTTTAACTGAATGGTGTGCTTGTGATAGTAAGCATATATTATCTATTATTACGAACATGTAACTATATGGATTGCTTCTGATGGTAAGCATATATTATCTATTATTACGGGCCTGTAACTACATGGTGTGCTTCTGATGGTAAGCATATATTATCTATTATTACGGACATGTAACTACATGGTGTGCTACTGATGGTAAGCATATATTATCTATTATTACGGGCCTGTAACTACATGGTGTGCTTCGGATGGTAAGCATATATTATCTATTATTACGGACATGTAACTATATGGTTTGCTTCTGATGGTAAGCATATATTATCTATTATTACGGGCCTGTAACTACATGGTGTGGTTCGGATGGTAAGCATATATTATCTATTATTACGGCCTGTAACTACATGGTCTGCTTCTGATGGTAAGCATATATTATCAATTATTACGGACATGTAACTATATGGTTTGCTTCTGATGGTAAGCATATATTATCTATTATTACGGGCCTGTAACTACATGGTGGGCTTCTGATGGTAAGCATATATTATCTATTATTACGGGCCTGTAACTACATGGTGTGCTTCTGATGGTAAGCATATATAATCTATTATTACGGACATGTAACTACATGGGATGTTTCTGATGGTAAGCATATATTATCTATTATTACGGGCCTGTAACTACATGGTGTGCTTCTGATGGTAAGAATATATTATCTATTATTACGGTCCTGTAACTGCATGGTGAGCTTCTGATGGTAAGCATATAGTATCTATTATTACGGGCCTGTAACTACATGGTGTGCTTCTGATGGTAAGCCTATATAATCTATTATTACGGACATGTAACTACATGGTATGCTTCTGATGGTAAGCATATATTATCTATTATTACGGTCCTGTAACTACATGGTGTGCTTTTGATGGTAAGAATATATTATCTATTATTACGGACATGTAACTACATGGTGTGCTTCTGATGAAAAGCATATATTATCTATTTTTACGGGCCTGTAACTACATGTTGCGCTTCTGATGGTAAGCATATATTAGCTATTATTACGGGCCTGTAACTACATGGTGTGCTTCTGATGGTAAAAATATATTATCTATTATTACGGGCCTGTAACTACATGATGTGCTTCTGATGGTAAGCGTATATTATCTATTATTACGGGCCTGTAACTACATGGTGTGCTTGTGATGGTAAGCATATATTATCTATTATTAATGACATGTAACTATATGGTTTGCTTCTGATGGTAAGCATATATTATCTATTATTACGGGCCTGTAACTACATGGAGTGCTTCTGATGGTAAGCATATATTATCTATTATTACGGACATGTAACTACATGGTGTGCTTCTGATGGTAAGCATATATTATCTATTATTACGGGCCTGTAACTACATTTTGTGCTTCTTATGGTAAGCATATATGATCTATTATTACGGGCCTGTAATTACATGGTGTGCTTCTGATGGTAAGCATATATTATCTAGTATTACGGGACTGTAACTACATGGTGTGCTTCTGATGGTAAGCATATATTATCTATTATTACGGGCCTGTAACTACATGGTATGCTTCCGATGGTAAACATATATTATCTATTATTACGTGCCTGTAACTACACGGTGTACTTCTGTTGGTAAGCATATATCATCTATTATTACGGGCCTGTAACTACATGGTGTGCTTCTTATGGTAAGCATATATTATCTATTATTACGGGCCTGTAACTACATGGTGTGCTTCTGATGGTAAGCATATATTATCTATTATTACGGACATGTAACTACATGGTGTGCTTCTGATGGTAAGCATATATTATCTATTATTGCGGGCCTGTTACTACATGGTGTGCTTCTGATGGTAAACATATAATATCTACTATTACGGGCCTGTAACTACACGGTGTGCTTCTGATGGTAAGAATATATTATCTGTTATTACGGACATGTAACTACACAGTGTGCTTCTGATGGTAAGCATATAATATCTATTATTACGGGCCTGTAACTACACGGTGTGCTTGTGATGGTAAACATATATCATCTATTATTACGGGCCTGTAACTACACGGTGTGCTTCTGATGGTAAGCATATATTATCTATTATTACGGGCCTGTAACTACATGGTGGGCTTCTGATGGTAAGCATATATTATCTATTATTACGGGCCTGTAACTACATGGTGTGCTTCTGATGGTAAGCATATATAATCTATTATTACGGACATGTAACTACATGGTGTCCTTCTGATGGTAAGCATATATTATCTATTATTACGGGCCTGTAACTACATGGTGTGCTTCTGATGGTAAGCATATATTAGTTATTATTACGGGTCTGTAACTACATGGTGTGCTTCTGATGGTAAGCATATATTATCTATTATTACGGGCCTGTAACTACATGGTGTGCTTCTGATGGTAAGCATATATAATCAATTATTACGGACATGTAACTACATGGGATGCTTCTGATGGTAAGCATATACTATCTATTAATAGGGGCCTGTAACTACGTGGAGTGCTTCTGATGGTAAGCATATATTATCTATTATTAAGGACATGTAACTACATGATGTGCTTCTGATGGTAAGCGTATATTATCTATTATTACGGGCTTGTAACTACATGGTGTGCTTGTGATGGTAAGCATATATTATCTATTATTACGGACATGTAATTATATTGTTTGCTTCTGATGGTAAGCATATATTATCTATTATTACGGGCCTGTAACTACATGGAGTGTTTCTGATGGTAAGCATATATTATCTATTATTACGGACATGTAACTACATGGTGTGCTTCTGATGGTAAGCATATATTATCTTTTATTACGGGCCTGTAACTACATGGTGTGCTTCTTATGGTAAGCATATATTATCTCTTATTACGGGCCTGTAACTACATGGTGTGCTTCTGATGGTAAGCATATATTATCTATTATTCCGGGCCTGTAACTACATGGTAAGCATATATTATCTATAATTACGGACATGTAACTTTATGTTTTGATTCTGATGGTAAGCATATATTATCTATTATTACGGGCCTGTAACTTCATGGTGTACTTCTGATGGTAAGCATATATTATCTATTATTACGGCCTGTAACTACATGGTGTGCTTCTGATGGTAAGCATATATTAGTTATTATTACCGGCCTGTAACTACATGGTGTGCTTCTGATGGTAAGCATATATTATCTATTATTATGGGCCTGTAACTACATGGTGTGCTTCTGATGGTAAGCATATATTATCTATTATTACGGGCCTGTAACTACATGGTGTGCTTCTGATGGTAAGCATATATTATATATTATTACGGACATGTAACTATATGGTTTGCTTCTGATGGTAAGCATATATTATCTATTATTACGGGCCTGTAACTACATGGTGTGCTTCTGATGGTAGGCATAAATTATCTATTATTAAGGACATGTAACTATATGGTTTGCTTCTGATGGTAAGCATATATTATCTATTATTACGGCCTTTAACTGAATGGTGTGCTTGTGATGGTAAGCATATATTATCTATTATTACGGACATGTAACTATATGGATTGCTTCTGATGGTAAGCATATATTATCTATTATTACGGGCCTGTAACTACATGGCGTGCTTCTGATGGTAAGCATATATTATCTATTATTACGGACATGTAACTACATGGTGTGCTACTGATGGTAAGCATATATTATCTATTATTACGGGCCTGTAACTACATTGTGTGCTTCGGATGGTAAGCATATATTATCTATTATTACGGACATGTAACTATATGGTTTGCTTCTGATGGTAAGCATATATTATCTATTATTACGGGCCTGTAACTACATGGTGTGCTTCTGATGGTAAGCATATATTATCTATTATTACGGGCCTGTAACTACATAGTGTGCTTCTGATGGAAAGCATATATTAGTTATTATTACGGGCCTGTAACTACATGGTGTGCTTCTGATGGTAAGCATATATTATATATTATTATGGGCCTGTAACTACATGTTGTGTTTCTGATGGTAAGCATATATTATCTATTATTACGGGCCTGTAACTACATGGTTTGCTTGTGATGGTTAGCATATATTATCTATTATTACGGACATGTAACTATATGGTTTGCTTCTGATGGTAAGCATATATTATCTATTATAACGGGCCTGTAACTACATGGAGTGCTTCTGATGGTAAGCATATATTATCTATTATTACGGACATGTAACTACATGGTGTGCTTCTAATGGTAAGCATATATTTTCTATTATTACGGGCCTGTAACTACATGGTGTGCTTCTGATGGTAAGCATATATTATATAGTATTACGGGCCTGTAACTACATGGTGTGCTTCTGATGGTAAGCATATATTATCTATTATTACGGGCCTGTAACTACATGGTTTGCTTCTGATGGTAAGCGTACTTTATCTATTTTTACGGGCCTGTAACTACATGGTATGCTTCTGATGGTAAACATATATTATCTATTATTACGTGCCTGTTACTACACGGTGTGGTTCTGTTGGAAAAAAACAAACATCATCTATTATTACGGGTCTGTAACTACATGGTGTGCTTCTGATGGAAAGCATATATTATCTATTATTACGGGCTTGTAACTACATGGTGTGCTTCTGATAATAAGCATATATTATCTATTATTACGGACATGTAACTACATGGTGTGCTTCTGATGGTAAGCATGTATTATCTATTATTGCGGGCCTGTTACTACATGGTGTGCTTCTGATGGTTAACATATATTATCTATTATTACGGGCCTGTAACTTCACGGTGTGCTTCTGATGGTAAGAATATATTACCTGTTATTACGGACATGTAACTACACGGTGTGCTTCTGATGGTAAGCATATAATATCAATTATTACGGGCCTGTAACTACACGGTGTGCTTGTGATGTTAAACATATATTATCTATTATTACGGGCCTGTAACTACACGGTGTGCTTCTGATGGTAAGCATATATTATCTATTATTACGGACATGTAACTATATGGTTTGCTTCTGATGGTAAGCATATATTATCTATTATTACGGGCCTGTAACTACATGGTGTGCTTCTGATGGTAGGCATATATTATCTATTATTACGGACATGTACCTATATGGTTTGCTTCTGATGGTAAGCATATATTATCTAGTATTACGACCTGTTACTAAAAGGTGTGCTTGTGATGGTAAGCATATATTATCTATTATTACGGACATGTAACTATAAGGATTGCTTCTGATGGTAAACATATATTATCTATAATTACGGGCCTGTAACTACATGGTGTGCTTCTGATGGTAAGCAAATATTATCTATTATTACGGACATGTAACTACATGGTGTGCTTCTGATGGTAAGCATATATTATCTATTATTACGGGCCTGTAACTACATGGTGTGCTTGTGATGGTTAGCATATATTATCTATTATTACGGACATGTAACTATATGTTTTGCTTCTGATGGTAAGCATATATTATCTATTATTACGGGCCTGTAACTACATGGTGTGCTTCTGATGGTAAGCATATATTATCTATTATTACGGGCCTGTAACTATATGGTTTGCTTCTGATGGTAAGCATATATTATCTATTATTACGGCCTGTAACTACATTGTGAGCTTGTGATGGTAAGCATATATTATCTATTATTACGGACATGTAACTATATGGTTTGCTTCTGATGGTAAGCATATATTATCTATTATTACGGACATGTAACTACATGATGTGCTTCTGATGGTAAGCATATATTATCTATTATTACGGGCCTGTAACTACATGGTGTGCTTCTGATGGTAAGCATATATTATCTGTTATTACGGCCTGTAACTACATGGTGTGCTTGTGATGGTAAGCATATATTATCTATTATTACGGACATGTAACTACATGATGTGCTTCTGATGGTAAGCATATATTATCTATTATTACGGCCTGTAACTACATGGTGTGCTTATGATGGTAAGCATATATTATCTATTATTACGGACATGTAACTATATGGTTTGCTTCTGATGGTAAGCATATATTATCTATTATTACGGGCCTGTAACTACATGGTGTGCTTGTGATGGTAAGCATATATTATCTATTATTACGGACATGTAACTATATGGTTTGCTTCTGATGGTAAGCATATATTATCTATTATTACGGGCCTGTAACTACATGGTGTGCTTCTGATGGTAAGCATATATTATCTATTATTACGGGCCTGTAACAATATGGTTTGCTTCTGATGGTAAGCATATATTATCTATTATTACGGGCCTGTAACTACATGGTGTGCTTCTGATGGTAAGCATATATTATCTATTATTACGGCCTGTAACTACATGGTGTGCTTCTGATGGTAAGCGTATATTAGTTATTATTACGGGCCTATAACTACATGGTGTGCTTCTGATGGTAAGCATATATTATCTATTATTATGGGCCTGTAACTACATGGTGTGCTTCTGATGGTAAGCAAATATTATCTATTATTACGGGCCTGTAACTACATGGTGTGCTTCTGATGGTGAGCATATATTATCTATTATTACGGACATGTAACTATATGGTTTGCTTCTGATGGTAAGCATATATTATCTATTATTACGGGCCTGTAACTACATGGTGTGCTTCTGATGGTAGGCATATATTATCTATTATTACGGACATGTAACTATATGGTTTGCTTCTGATGGTAAGCATATATTATCTAGTATTACGACCTGTTACTACAAGGTGTGCTTGTGATGGTAAGCATATATTATCTATTATTACGGACATGTAACTATAAGGATTGCTTCTGATGGGAAACATATATTATCTATAATTACGGGCCTGTAACTACATGGTGTGCTTCTGATGGTAAGCATATATTATCTATTATTACGGACATGTAACTACATGGTGTGCTTCTGATGGTAAGCATATATTATCTATTATTACGGGCCTGTAACTACATGGTGTGCTTGTGATGGTAAGCATATATTATCTATTATTACGGACATGTAACTATATGGTTTGCTTCTGATGGTAAGCATATATTATCTATTATTACGGGCCTGTAACTACATGGTGTGCTTCTGATGGTAAGCATATATTATCTATTATTACGGGCCTGTAACTATATGGTTTGCTTCTGATGGTAAGCATATATTATCTATTATTACGGCCTGTAACTACATGGTGAGCTTGTGATGGTAAGCATATATTATCTATTATTACGGACATGTAACTATATGGTTTGCTTCTGATGGTAAGCATATATTATCTATTATTACGGACATGTAACTACATGATTTGCTTCTGATGGTAAGCATATATTATCTATTATTACGGGCCTGTAACTACATGGTGTGCTTCTGATGGTAAGCATATATTATCTGTTATTACGGCCTGTAACTACATGGTGTGCTTGTGATGGTAAGCATATATTATCTATTATTACGGACATGTAACTACATGATGTGCTTCTGATGGTAAGCATATATTATCTATTATTACGGCCTGTAACTACATGGTGTGCTTATGATGGTAAGCATATATTATCTATTATTACGGACATGTAACTATATGGTTTGCTTCTGATGGTAAGCGTATATTATCTATTATTACGGGCCTGTAACTACATGGTGTGCTTCTGATGGTAAGCATATATTATCTATTATTACGGACATGTAACTATATGGATTGCTTCTGATGGTAAGCATATATTATCTATTATTACGGCCTGTAACTACTTGGTTTGCTTCTGATGGTAAGCATATATTATCTATTATTACGGACATGTAACTACATGATGTGCTTCTGATCGTAAGCATATATTATCTATTATTACGGGCCTGTAACTACATGGTGTGCTTCTGATGTTAAGCATATATTATCTGTTATTACGGCCTGTAACTACATGGTGTGCTTGTGATGGTAAGCATATATTATCTATTATTACGGACATGTAACTATATGGTTTGCTTCTGATGGTAAGCATATATTATCTATAATTACGGGCCTGTAACTACATGGTGTGCTTCTGATGGTAAGCATATATTATCTTTTATTACGGGCCTGTAACTACATGGTGTACTTCTGATGGTAAGCATATATTATCTATTATTACGGACATGTAACTATATGGTTTGCTTCTGATGGTAAGCATATATTATCTATTATTACGGGCCAGTAACTACATGGTGTGCTTCTGATGGTAGGCATATATTATCTATTATTACGGACATGTAACTATATGTTTTGCTTCTGATGGTAAGCATATATTATCTATTATTACGGGCCTGTAACTACATGGTGTGCTTCTGATGGTAAGCATATATTATCTATTAATACGGCCTGTAACTACATGGTGTGCTTCTGATGGTAAGCATATATTAGTTATTATTACGGGCCTGTAACTACATGGTGTGCTTCTGATGGTAAGCATATATTATCTATTATTATGGGCCTGTAACTACATGGTGTGCTTCTGATGGTAAGCATATATTATCTATTATTACGAGCCTGTAACTACATGGTGAGATTTTGATGGTAAGCATATATTATCTATTATTACGGACATGTAACTATATGGTTTGCTTCTGATGGTAAGCATATATTATCTATTATTACGGGCCTGTAACTACATGGTGTGCTTCTGATGGTAGGCATATATAATCTATTATTACCTACATGTAACTATATGGTTTGCTTCTGATGGTAAGCATATATTATCTATTATTACGGCCTGTAACTACATGGTGTGCTTCTGATGGTAAGCATATATTATCTATTATTACGGACATGTAACTACATGGTGTGCTTCTGATGGTAAGCATATATTATCTATTATTACGGATATGTAACTACATGGTGTGCTTCTAATGGTAAGCATATATTATCTATTATTACGAGCCTGTAACTACATGGTCTGCTTCTGATGGTAAGCATATATTATATATTATTACGGACATGTAACTATATGGTTTGCTTCTGATGGTAAGCATATATTATCTATTATTACGGGCCTGTAACTACATGGTGTGCTTCTGATGGTAAGCATATATTATCTATTATCACGGCCTGTAACTACATGGTGTGCTTCTGATGTAAAAGCATCTATTAGTTATAATTACGGGCCTGTTACTACATGGTGTGCTTCTGATGGTAAGCATATATTATCTATTATTACGGACATGTAACTATATGGTTTGCTTCTGATGGTAAGCATATATTATCTATTATTACGGGCCTGTAACTACATGGTGTGCTTCTGATGGTAAGCATATATTATCTATTATTACGGGCCTGTAACTATATGGTTTGCTTCTGATGGTAAGCATATATTATCTATTATTACGGCCTGTAACTACATGGTGAGCTTGTGATGGTAAGCATATATTATCTATTATTACGGACATGTAACTATATGGTTTGCTTCTGATGGTAAGCATATATTATCTATTATTACGGACATGTAACTACATGATGTGCTTCTGATGGTAAGCATATATTATCTATTATTACGGGCCTGTAACTACATGATGTGCTTCTGATGGTAAGCATATATTATCTGTTATTACGGCCTGTAACTACATAGTGTGCTTGTGATGGTAAGCATATATTATCTATTATTACGGACATGTAACTATATGGTTTGCTTCTGATGGTAAGCATATATTATCTATTATTACGGCCTGTAACTACATGGTGTACTTGTGATGGTAAGCATATATTATCTATTATTACGGACATGTAACTATATGGTTTCCTTCTGATGGTAAGCATATATTATCTATTATTACGGACATCTAACTACATGATGTGCTTCTGATGGTAAGCATATATTATCTATTATTACGGCCTCTAACTACATGGTGTGCTTCTGATGGTAAGCATATATTATCTATTATTACGGACATGTAACTACATGATGTGCTTCTGATGGTAAGCATATATTATCTGTTATTACGGGCCTGTAACTACATGGTGTGCTTCTTATGGTAAGCATATATAATCTTTTATTATGGGCCTGTATCTACATGGTGTGCTTCTGATTGTAAGCATACAAATTATATTATCTATTATTACGGACATGTAACTATATGGTTTGCTTCTGATGGTAAGAATATATTATCTATTATTACGGCCTGTAACTACATGGTGTGCTTGTGATGGTAAGTTTATATTATCTATTATTACGGACATGTAACTATATGGTTTGCTTCTGATGGTAAGCATATATTATCTATTATTACGGGCCTGTAACTACATGGTGTGCTTCTGATGGTAAGCATATATTATCTATTATTACGGATATGTAACTATATGGTTTGCTTCTGATGGTAAGCATATATTATCTATTATTACGGCCTGTAACTACATGGTGTGCTTGTGATGGTAAGCATATATTATCTATTATTACGGACATGTAACTATATGGTTTGCTTCTGATGGTAAGCATATATTATCTATTATTACGGGCCTGTAACTACATGGTGTGCTTCTGATGGTAAGCATATATTATCTATTATTACGGACATGTAACTATATGGTTTGCTTCTGATGGTAAGCATATATTATCTTTTATTACGGCCTGTAACTACATGGTTTGCTTCTGATGGTAAGCATATATTATCTATTATTACGGACATGTAACTACATGATGTGCTTCTGATGGTAAGCATATATTATCTATTATTACGGGCCTGTAACTACATGGTGTGCTTCTGATGGTAAGCATATATTATCTGTTATTACGGCCTGTAACTACATGGTGTGCTTGTGATGGTAAGCATATATTATCTATTATTACGGACATGTAACTATATGGTTTGCTTCTGATGGTAAGCATATATTATCTATAATTACGGGCCTGTAACTACATGGTGTCATTCTGATGGTAAGCATATAGTATCTATTATTACGGACATGTAACTACATGGTATACTTCTGATGGTAAGCATGTATTATCTATTATTGCGGGCCTGTTACTACATGGTGTGCTTCTGATGGAAAAACATATATTATCTATTATTACGGGCCTGTAACTACACGGTGTGCTTCTGATGGTAAGAATATATTATCTATTATTACGGGCCTGTAACTACACGGTGTGCTTTTGATAATAAGCACATATTATCTATTATTACGGGCCTGTAACTACATGGTGTGCTTCTGATGGTAAGCATATATTAGTCATTATTACGGGCCTGTAACTACATGTTGTGCTTCTGATGGTAAGCATATATTAGTTATTATTACGGGCCTGTAACTACATGGTGTGCTTCTGATGGTAAGCATATAATATCTATTATTATGGGCTTGTAACTACCTGCTGTGCTTCTGATGGTAAGCATATATTATCTATGATTACGGGCCTGTAACTACATTGTGTGCTTCTGATGGTAAGCATATATTATCTATTATTACGGGCCTGTAAAAACATGGTGTGCTTCTGATTGTAAACATATATTATCTATTATTACGGGCCTGTAACTACACGGTGTGCTTCTGATGGTAAGCATATATTATCTATAATTACGGACCTGTAACTACAAGGTGTGCTTGTGATGATAAGCATATATTATATATTATTACGGATATGTAACTATATGGTTTGCCTGTGATGGTAAGCATATATTATCTATTATTATGGGCCTGTAACTACATGGTGTGCTTGTGATGGTAAGCATATATTATCTATTATTACGGACATGTAACTATATGGTTTGCTTCTGATGGTAAGCATATATTATCTATTATTACGGGCCTGTAACTAAAGGGGGTGCTTGTGATGGTAAGCATATATTATCTATTATTACGGGTATGTAACTATATGGTTTGCTTCTTATGGTAATCATATATTATCTATTATTACGGGCCTGTAACTACATGGTGTGCTTCTGATGGTAAGCATATATGATCTATTATTACGGATATGTAACTACATGATGTGCTTCTGATGGTAAGCATATATTATCTATTATTACGGGCCTGTAACTACATGATGTGCTTCTGATGGTAAGCATATATTATCTATAATTACGGGCCTGTAACTACATGGTGTGCTTCTGATTGTAAGCATATATTATCTATTATTACGGATATGTAACTACATGATGTGCTTCTGATGGTAAGCATATATTATCTATTATTACGGGCCTGTAACTACATGGTGTGCTTCTTATGGTAAGCATATATTATCTTTTATTACGGATATGTAACTACATGATGTGCTTCTGATGGTAAGCATATATTATCTATTATTACGGACATGTAACTATATGGTTTGCTTCTGATGGTAAGAATATATTATCTATTATTACGGCCTGTAACTACATGGTGTGCTTGTGATGGTAAGCATATATTATCTATTATTACGGACATGTAACTATATGGTTTGCTTCTGATGGTAAGCATATATTATCTATTATTACGGGCCTGTAACTACATGGTGTGCTTCTGATGGTAAGCATATATTATCTATTATTAAGGACATGTAACTATATGGTTTGCTTCTGATGGTAAGCATATATTATCTATTATTACGGCCTGTTACTACATGGTGTGCTTGTGATGGTAAGCATATATTATCTATTATTACGGACATGTAACTATTTGGTTTGCTTCTGATGGTAAGCATATATTATCTATTATTACGGGCCTGTAACTACATGGTGTGCTTCTGATGGTAAGCATATATTATCTATTATTACGGACATGTAACTATATGGTTTGCTTCTGATGGTAAGCATATATTATCTTTTATTACGGCCTGTAACTACATGGTTTGCTTCTGATGGTAAGCATATATTATCTATTATTACGGACATGTAACTATATGGTTTGCTTCTGATTGTAAGCATATATTATCTATTATTACGACCTGTAACTACATGGTGTGCTTGTGATGGTAAGCATATATTATCTATTATTACGGACATGTAGCTATAAGGATTGCTTCTGATGGTAAACATATATTATCTATAATTACGGGCCTGTAACTACATGGTGTGCTTCTGATGGTAAGCATATATTATCTATTATTACGGACATGTAACTACATGGTGTGCTTCTGATGGTAAGCATATAGTATCTATTATTACGGGATTGTTACTACATGGTGTGCTTGTGATGGTAAGCATATATTATCTATTATTACGGACATGTAACTATATGGTTTGCTTCTGATGGTAAGCATATATTATCTATTATTACGGGCCTGTAACTACATGGTGTGCTTCTGATGGTAAGCATATATTATCTATTATTACGGGCCTGTAACTATATGGTTTGCTTCTGATGGTAAGCATATATTATCTATTATTACGGCCTGTAACTACATGGTGAGCTTGTGATGGTAAGCATATATTATCTATTATTACGGACATGTAACTATATGGTTTGCTTCTGATGGTAAGCATATATTATCTATTATTACGGACATGTAACTACATGATGTGCTTCTGATGGTAAGCATATATTATCTATTATTACGGGCATGTAACTACATGATGTGCTTCTGATGGTAAGCATATATTATCTGTTATTACGGCCTGTAACTACATAGTGTGCTTGTGATGGTAAGCATATATTATCTATTATTACGGACATGTAACTATATGGTTTGCTTCTGATGGTAAGCATATATTATCTATTATTACGGCCTGTAACTACATGGTGTACTTGTGATGGTAAGCATATATTATCTATTATTACGGACATGTAACTATATGGTTTGCTTCTGATGGTAAGCATATATTATCTATTATTACGGACATGTAACTACATGATGTGCTTCTGATGGTAAGCATATATTATCTATTATTACGGCCTCTAACTACATGGTGTGCTTCTGATGGTAAGCATATATTATCTATTATTACGGACATGTAACTACATGATGTGCTTCTGATGGTAAGCATATATTATCTGTTATTACGGGCCTGTAACTACATGGTGTGCTTCTTATGGTAAGCATATATTATCTTTTATTATGGGCCTGTAACTACATGGTGTGCTTCTGATTGTAAGCATACAAATTATATTATCTATTATTACGGACATGTAACTATATGGTTTGCTTCTGATGGTAAGAATATATTATCTATTATTACGGCCTGTAACTACATGGTGTGCTTGTGATGGTAAGTTTATATTATCTATTATTACGGACATGTAACTATATGGTTTGCTTCTGATGGTAAGCATATATTATCTATTATTACGGGCCTGTAACTACATGGTGTGCTTCTGATGGTAAGCATATATTATCTATTATTACGGATATGTAACTATATGGTTTGCTTCTGATGGTAAGCATATATTATCTATTATTACGGCCTGTAACTACATGGTGTGCTTGTGATGGTAAGCATATATTATCTATTATTACGGACATGTAACTATATGGTTTGCTTCTGATGGTAAGCATATATTATCTATTATTACGGGCCTGTAACTACATGGTGTGCTTCTGATGGTAAGCATATATTATCTATTATTACGGACATGTAACTATATGGTTTGCTTCTGATGGTAAGCATATATTATCTTTTATTACGGCCTGTAACTACATGGTTTGCTTCTGATGGTAAGCATATATTATCTATTATTACGGACATGTAACTACATGATGTGCTTCTGATTGTAAGCATATATTATCTATTATTACGGGCCTGTAACTACATGGTGTGCTTCTGATGGTAAGCATATATTATCTGTTATTACGGCCTGTAACTACATGGTGTGCTTGTGATGGTAAGCATATATTATCTATTATTACGGACATGTAACTATATGGTTTGCTTCTGATGGTAAGCATATATTATCTATAATTACGGGCCTGTAACTACATGGTGTCATTCTGATGGTAAGCATATAGTATCTATTATTACGGACATGTAACTACATGGTATACTTCTGATGGTAAGCATGTATTATCTATTATTGCGGGCCTGTTACTACATGGTGTGCTTCTAATGGAAAAACATATATTATCTATTATTACGGGCCTGTAACTACACGGTGTGCTTCTGATGGTAAGAATATATTATCTATTATTACGGGCCTGTAACTACACGGTGTGCTTTTGATAATAAGCACATATTATCTATTATTACGGGCCTGTAACTACATGGTGTGCTTCTGATGGTAAGCATATATTAGTCATTATTACGGGCCTGTAACTACATGTTGTGCTTCTGATGGTAAGCATATATTAGTTATTATTACGGGCCTGTAACTACATGGTGTGCTTCTGATGGTAAGCATATATTATCTATTATTATGGGCTTGTAACTACCTGCTGTGCTTCTGATGGTAAGCATATATTATCTATGATTACGGGCCTGTAACTACATTGTGTGCTTCTGATGGTAAGCATATATTATCTATTATTACGGGCCTGTAAAAACATGGTGTGCTTCTGATTGTAAACATATATTATCTATTATTACGGGCCTGTAACTACACAGTGTGCTTCTGATGGTATGCATATATTATCTATAATTACGGACCTGTAACTACAAGGTGTGCTTGTGATGATAAGCATATATTATATATTATTACGGATATGTAACTATATGGTTTGCCTGTGATGGTAAGCATATATTATCTATTATTATGGGCCTGTAACTACATGGTGTGCTTGTGATGGTAAGCATATATTATCTATTATTACGGACATGTAACTATATGGTTTGCTTCTGATGGTAAGCATATATTATCTATTATTACGGGCCTGTAACTAAAGGGGGTGCTTGTGATGGTAAGCATATATTATCTATTATTACGGGTATGTAACTATATGGTTTGCTTCTTATGGTAATCATATATTATCTATTATTACGGGCCTGTAACTACATGGTGTGCTTCTGATGGTAAGCATATATGATCTATTATTACGGATATGTAACTACATGATGTGCTTCTGATGGTAAGCATATATTATCTATTATTACGGGCCTGTAACTACATGATGTGCTTCTTATGGTTAGCATATATTATCTTTTATTACGGATATGTAACTACATGATGTGCTTCTGATGGTAAGCATATATTATCTATTATTACGGGCCTGTAACTACATGATGTGCTTCGGATGGTAAGCATATATTATCTATAATTACGGGCCTGTAACTACATGGTGTGCTTCTGATTGTAAGCATATATTATCTATTATTACGGATATGTAACTACATGATGTGCTTCCGATGGTAAGCATATATTATCTATTATTACGGGCCTGTAACTACATGGTGTGCTTCTTATGGTAAGCATATATTATCTTTTATTACGGATATGTAACTACATGATGTGCTTCTGATGGTAAGCATATATTATCTATTATTACGGACATGTAACTATATGGTTTGCTTCTGATGGTAAGAATATATTATCTATTATTACGGCCTGTAACTACATGGTGTGCTTGTGATGGTAAGCATATATTATCTATTATTACGGACATGTAACTATATGGTTTGCTTCTGATGGTAAGCATATATTATCTATTATTACGGGCCTGTAACTACATGGTGTGCTTCTGATGGTAAGCATATATTATCTATTATTAAGGACATGTAACTATATGGTTTGCTTCTGATGGTAAGCATATATTATCTATTATTACGGCCTGTTACTACATGGTGTGCTTGTGATGGTAAGCATATATTATCTATTATTACGGACATGTAACTATTTGGTTTGCTTCTGATGGTAAGCATATATTATCTATTATTACGGGCCTGTAACTACATGGTGTGCTTCTGATGGTAAGCATATATTATCTATTATTACGGACATGTAACTATATGGTTTGCTTCTGATGGTAAGCATATATTATCTATTATTACGGCCTGTAACTACATGGCTTGCTTCTGATGGTAAGCATATATTATCTTTTATTACGGACATGTAACTACATGATGTGCTTCTGATGGTAAGCATATATTATCTATTATTACGGGCCTGTAACTACATGGTGTGCTTCTGATGGTAAGCATATATTATCTGTTATTACGGCTTGTAACTACATGGTGTGCTTGTGATGGTAAGCATATATTATCTATTATTACGGACATGTAACTATATGGTTTGCTTCTGATGGTAAGCATATATTATCTATAATTACGGGCCTGTAACTACATGGTGTGATTCTGATGGTAAGCATATAGTATCTATTATTACGGACATGTAACTACATGGTGTGCTTCTGATGGTAAGCATGTATTATCTATTATTGCGGGCCTGTTACTACATGGTGTGCTTCTGATGGTAAACATATATTATCTATAATTACGGGCCTGTAACTACACGGTGTGCTTCTGATGGTAATAATATATTATCTATTATAACGGGCCTGTAACTACACGGTGTGCTTCTGATAATAAGCACATATTATCTATTATTACGGGCCTGTAACTACATGGTGTGCTTCTGATGGTAAGCATATATTAGTTATTATTACGGGCCTGTAACTACATGTTGTGCTTCTGATGGTAAGCATATATTAGTTATTATTACGGGCCTGTAACTACATGGTGTGCTTCTGATGGTAAGCATATATTATCTATTATTATGGGCTTGTAACTACCTGCTGTGCTTCTGATGGTAAGCATATATTATCTATTATTACGGGCCTGTAACTACATGGTGTGCTTCTGATGGTAAGAATATATTATCTATTATTACGGACATGTAACTACACGGTGTGCTTCAGATGGTAAGCATATATTATCTATTATTACGGGCCTGTAACTACATGGTGTGCTTCTGATGGTAAACATATATTATCTATTATTACGGGCCTGTAACTACACGGTGTGCTTCTGATGGTAAGCATATATTATCTATAATTACGGGCCTGTAACTACAAGGTGTGCTTGTGATGGTAAGCATATATTATATATTATTACGGACATGTAACTATATGGTTTGCCTGTGATGGTAAGCATATATTATCTATTATTATGGGCCTGTAACTACATGGTGTGCTTGTGATGGTAAGCATATATTATCTATTATTACGGACATGTAACTATATGGTTTGCTTCTGATGGTAAGCATATATTATCTATTATTACGGGCCTGTAACTACATGGTGTGCTTGTGATGGTAAGCATATATTATCTATTATTACGGGTATGTAACTATATGGTTTGCTTCTTATGGTAAGCATATATTATCTATTATTACGGGCGTGTAACTACATGGTGTGCTTCTGATGGTAAGCATATATTATCTATTATTACGGATATGTAACTACATGATGTGCTTCCGATGGTAAGCATATATTATCTATTATTACGGGCCTGTAACTACATGGTGTGCTTCTTATGGTAAGCATATGTTATCTTTTATTATGGGCCTGTAACTACATGGTGTGCTTCTGATGGTAAGCATATATTATCTAGTATTACGGGCCTGTAACTACATGGTGTGCTTCTGATGGTAAGCGTATATTATCTATTATTACGGGCCTTTAACTACATCGTTTGCTTCTGATGATAAGCGTACATTATCCATTTTTACGGGCCTGTAACTACATGGTATGCTTCTGATGGTAAGCATATATTATATATTATTACGGTCCTGTAACTTCATGGTGTGCTTCTGATGGTAAGCATATATTATCTATTATTACGGGCCTGTAACTACATGGTGTGCTTCTGATGGTAAGCATATATTATCTATTCTTACTGGCCTGTAAGTACATGGTGTGCTTCTAATGGTAAGCATATATAATCTTTTGTTACGGACACGTAACAACATGGTGTGCTTCTGATGGCAAGCATATATTATCTGTTATTACGTGCTTGTAACAACATGGTATGCTTCTGATGGTAAGCATATATTATCTATTATAACGGGTCTATGACTACATGGTGTGCTTCTGATGGTAAGCATATAATATTTATTATTACGGGCTTGTAACTACATGGTGTGCTTCTGATGGTATGCCTATATTATCTATTATTACGCACCTGTAACTACATGGTGTGCTTCTGATGGTAAGAGTATATATCTATTATTACGGGCCTGTAACTACATGGTGTGCTTCTAATGATAAGCATATATTATCTATTATTACGGGCCTGTAACTACATGGTGTGCTTCTGATGGTAAGCATATATCATTTATTATTACGGGCCTGTAACTACATGGTGTGCTTCTGATGTAAAGCACATATTATCTATTATTACGGGCCTGTAACTACATGGTGTGCTTCTGATGGTAAGCATATATTATCTATTATTACGGGACTGTAACTACATGTTGTGCTTGTGATGGTAAGCATATATTATTGATTATTTTTACGGGCTTGAAACTACATGGTGTTCTTCTGATGGTAAGCATATATTACTTATTATTAGGGACATGTAACTACATGCTGTGCTTCTAATGTAACCACATGGTGTTCTTCTGATGCTTCTGATGGTAACCATTTATTATCTATTCTTACGGGCCTGTAACTACATGGTGTGCTTCTGATGGTAAGCATATATTATCTAGTATTACGGGCCTGTAACTACATGATGTGATTCAGATGGTAAGCATATATTATCTATTATTACGGGCCTGTAACTACACGGTGTGCTTCTGATAATAAGCACATATTATCTATTATTACGGGCCTGTAACTACATGGTGTGCTTCTGATGGTAAGCATATATTAGTTATTATTACGGGCCTGTAACTACATGTTGTGCTTCTGATGGTAAGCATATATTAGTTATTATTACGGGCCTGTAACTACATGGTGTGCTTCTGATGGTAAGCATATATTATCTATTATTATGGGCTTGAAACTACCTGCTGTGCTTCTGATGGTAAGCATATATTATCTATTATTACGGGCCTGTAACTACATGGTGAGCTTCTGATGGTAAGAATATATTATCTATTATTACGGACATGTAACTACACGGTGTGATTCAGATGGTAAGCATATATTATCTATTATTACGGGCCTGTAACTACATGGTGTGCTTCTGATGGTAAACATATATTATCTATTATTACGGGCCTGTAACTACACGGTGTGCTTTTGATGGTAAGCATATATTATCTATAATTACGGGCCTGTAACTACAAGGTGTGCTTGTGATGGTAAGCATATATTATATATTATTACGGACATGTAACTACATGGTGTGCTTGTGATGGTAAGCATATATTATCTATTATTACGGACATGTAACTATATGGTTTGCTTCTGATGGTAAGCATATATTATCTATTATTACGGGCCTGTAACTACATGGTGTGCTTCTGATGGTATGCCTATATTATCTATTATTACGCACCTGTAACTACATGGTGTGCTTCTGATGGTAAGAGTATATATCTATTATTACGGGCCTGTAACTACATGGTGTGCTTCTGATGGTAAGCATATATCATTTATTATTACGGGCCTGTAACTACATGGTGTGCTTCTGATGTAAAGCACATATTATCTATTATTACGGGCCTGTAACTACATGGTGTGCTTCTGATGGTAAGCATATATTATCTATTATTACGGGACTGTAACTACATGGTGTGCTTCTGATGGTAAGCATATATTATTGATTATTTTTACGGGCTTGAAACTACATGGTGTTCTTCTGATGGTAAGCATATATTACTTATTATTAGGGACATGTAACTACATGCTGTGCTTCTAATGTAACCACATGGTGTTCTTCTGATGCTTCTGATGGTAACCATTTATTATCTATTCTTACGGGCCTGTAACTACATGGTGTGCTTCTGATGGTAAGCATATATTATCTAGTATTACGGGCCTGTAATTACATGATGTGATTCAGATGGTAAGCATATATTATCTATTATTACGGGACTGTAACTACATGGTGTGCTTCTGATGGTAAGCATATATTATCTATTATTACGGGTCTGTAACTACAAGGTGTGTTTCTGATGGTAAGCATATATTATCTATTATTACGGGCCTGTAACTACATGGTGTGCTTCTGATGGTAAGCATATATTATCTATTATTACGGGCCTGTAACTACATGGTGTGCTTCTGATGGTAAGCATATATTATCTATTATTACGGGCCTGTAACTACATGGTGTGCTTCTGATGGTAAGCATATATTATCTATTATTACGAGCCTGTAACTACATGGTATGCTTCTGATGGTAAGCATATATTATCTATTATTACGGGCCTGTAACTACATGGTGTGCTTCTTATGGTAAGAATATATTATCAATTATTACGGGCCTGTAACTACATGGTGTGCTTCTGATGGTAAGCATATGTTATCTTTTATTATGGGCCTGTAACTACATGGTGTGCTTCTGATGGTAAGCATATATTATCTAGTATTACTGGCCTGTAACTACATGGTGTGCTTCTGATGGTAAGCGTATATTATCTATTATTACGGGCCTTTAACTACATAGTTTGCTTCTGATGATAAGCGTACATTATCCATTTTTACGGGCCTGTAACTACATGGTATGCTTCTGATGGTAAGCATATATTATATATTATTACGGTCCTGTAACTTCATGGTGTGCTTCTGATGGTAAGCATATATTATCTATTATTACGGGCCTGTAACTACATGGTGTGCTTCTGATGGTAAGCATATATAATCTTTTGTTACGGACACGTAACAACATGGTGTGCTTCTGATGGCAATCATATATTATCTGTTATTACGTGCTTGTAACAACATGGTATGCTTCTGATGGTAAGCATATATTATCTATTATAACGGGTCTTTGACTACATGGTGTGCTTCTGATGGTAAGCATATAATATTTATTATTACGGGCCTGTAACTACATGGTGTGCTTCTGATGGTAAGCGTATATTATCTATTATTACGGGCCTTTAACTACATAGTGTGCTTCTGATGGTAAGCATATCATATTTATTATTACGGGCTTGTAACTACATGGTGTGCTTCTGATGGTATGCCTATATTATCTATTATTACGCACCTGTAACTACATGGTGTGCTTCTGATGGTAAGAGTATATATCTATTATTACGGGCCTGTAACTACATGGTGTGCTTCTGATGGTAAGCATATATTATCTATTATTACGGGCCTGTAACTACATGGTGTGCTTCTGATGGTATGCCTATATTATCTATTATTACGCACCTGTCACTACATGGTGTGCTTCTGATGGTAAGAGTATATATCTATTATTACGGGCCTGTAACTACATGGTGTGCTTCTGATGGTAAGCATATATTATCTATTATTACGGGCCTGTAACTACATGGTGTGCTTCTGATGGTAAGCATATATCATTTATTATTACGGGCCTGTAACTACATGGTGTGCTTCTGATGTAAAGCACATATTATCTATTATTACGGGCCTGTAACTACATGGTGTGCTTCTGATGGTAAGCATATATTATCTATTATTACGTGACTGTAACTACATGGTGTGCTTCTGATGGTAAGCATATATTATTGATTATTTTTACGGGCTTGAAACTACATGGTGTTCTTCTGATGGTAAGCATATATTACTTATTATTAGGGACATGTAACTACATGCTGTGCTTCTAATGTAACCACATGGTGTTCTTCTGATGCTTCTGATGGTAACCATTTATTATCTATTCTTACGGGCCTGTAACTACATGGTGTTCTTCTGATGGTAAGCATATATTATCTAGTATTACGGGCCTGTAACTACATGATGTGATTCAGATGGTAAGCATATATTATCTATTATTACGGGCCTGTAACTACATGGTGTGCTTCTGATGGTAACCATATATTATCTATTATTACGGGTCTGTACCTACATGGTGTGTTTCTGATGGTAAGCATATATTATCTATTATTACGGGCCTGTAACTACATGGTGTGCTTCTGATGGTAAGCATATATTATCTATTATTACGGGCCTGTAACTACATGTTGTGCTTCTGATGGTAAGCATATATTATCTATTATTACGGGCCTGTAACTACATGGTGTGCTTCTGATGGTAAGCATATATTATCTATTATTACGAGCCTGTAACTACATGGTATGCTTCTGATGGTAAGCATATATTATCTATTATTATGGGCCTGTAACTACTTGGTGTGCTTCCGATGGTAAGCATATATTATCTATTATGGCGGGCCTGTAATTACATGGTGTGCTTCTGATGGTAAGCATATATTATCTTTTATTACGGACATGTAACTACATGGTGTGCTTCTGATATTAAACATATATTATCTATTATTACGGGCCTGTAACTACATGGTGTGCTACTGATGGTAAGCATATATAATCTATTATTACGGGCATGTAACTACATGGTGTGCTTCTGATGTTAAGCATATATTATCTATTATTACGTGCCTGTAACTACATGGTGTGCTTCTGATGGTAAGCATATATTACCCATTATTACGGGCCTGTAACTACATGGTGAGCTTCTGATGGTAAGCATATATTATCTATTATTAAGGTCCTGTAACTGCATGTTGTGCTTCTGATGGTAAGCATATATTATCTATTATTACGGGCCTGTAACTACATGGTGTGCTTCTGATGGCAAGCATATATTATCTATTATTACGTGCCTGTTACTACATGGTGTGCTTCTGTTGGTAAGCATATATCGTCTATAATTACGGGCCTGTAACTACATGGTGTGCTTCTGATGGTAAACATATATTATCTATTATTACGGGCCTGTAACTACATGGTGTGCTTCTGATGGTAAGCATATATAATCTTTTATTACGGACACGTAACTACATGGTGTGCTTCTGATGGTAAGCATATATTATATATTATTACGGGCTTGTAACTACATGGTATGCTTCTGATTGTAAGCATATATTATCTATTATTACGGGCTAGTAACTACATGGTGTGCTTCTGATGGTAAGCCTATATTATTTATTATTACGCACCTGTAACTACATGGTGTGCTTCTAATGGTAAGCATATATTATCTATTATTACCGGCCGGTAACTACATGGTGTGCTTCTGATGGTAAGCATATATATCTATTATTACAGGCCGGTAACTACATGGTGTGCTTCTGATGGTAAGCATATATTATCTATTATTACGGACATGTAACTACATGGTGTGCTTCTGATGGAAAGCACATATTATCTATTATTACGGAACTGTAACTACATGGTGTGATTCTGATGGTAAGCATATATTATCTATTATTACGGATATGTAACTACATGGTGTGCTTCGGATGGTAAGCATATATTATCTATTATTTCGGGACTGTAACTACATGGTGTGCTTCTTATGGTAAGCATTTATTATCTATTATTACGGGCCTGTAACTACATGGTGTGCTTCTGATGGTAAGCATATATTATCTATTATTATGGGCCTGTAACTACTTGGTGTGCTTCCGATGGTAAGCATATATTATCTATTATGGCGGGCCTGTAACTACATGGTGTGCTTCTGATGGTAAGCATATATTATCTATTATTACGGACATGTAACTACATGGTGTGTTTCTGATGGTAAACATATATTATCTATTATTACGGGCCTGTAACTACATGGTGTGCTTCTGATGGTAAGCATATATAATCTATTATTACGGGCATGTAACTACATGGTGTGCTTCCGATGGTAAGCATATATTATCTATTATTACGGGACTGTAACTACATGGTGTGCTTCTGATGGTAAGCATATATTATCTATTATTACGGGCCTGTAACTACATGGTGTGATTCTGATGGTAAGCATATATTATCTATTATTACGAGCCTGTAACTACATGGTATGCTTCTGATGGTAAGCATATATAATCAATTATTACGGGCATGTAACTACATGGTATGCTTCTGATGGTAAGCCTATATTATCTATTATTACGGGCCTGTAACTACATGGTGTGCTTCTGATGGTAAGCATATATTATCTATTATTACGGGCCTGTAACTACATGGTGAGCTTCTGATGGTAAGCATATATTATCTATTATTACGGGCCTGTAACTACATGGTGTGCTTCTGATGGTAATCTTATATTATCTATTATTACGGACATGTAACTACATGGTATGCTTCTGATGGTAAGCACATATTATCTATTATTCGGGCCTATAACTACATGGTGTGCTTCTGATGGTACGCATATATTATCTATTATTACGGGCCTGTAACTACATAGTGTGCTTCTTCCGGTAAGCATATTTTATCTATAATTACGGGCCTGTAACTACATGATGTGCTTCTGATGATAAGCATATATTATCTATTATTATTCTGAGCCTGTAGCTACATGGTGTGCTTCTGAAGGTAAGCATATATAAGCATATATTATCTATTATTACGGGCCCGTAACTACAAGGTATGCTTCTGATGGTAAGCAAATATTATCTATTATTATTATGGGCCTGTAACTACATGGTGTGCTTCTGATGGTAAGCATATATTATCTATTATTACGGGCCTGTAATTACATGGGTGCTTCTGATGGTAAGCTTATATTATCTATTATACGGACATGTAACTACATGGTGTGCTTCTGATGGTAAGCATATATTATCTATTATTATCTATTAAAACTGTCCTGTAACTACATGGTGTGCTTCTGATGGTAAGCATATATTATTGATTATTTTTACGGGCTTGAAACTACATGGTGTTCTTCTGATGGTAAGCATATATTACCTATTATTAGGGACATGTAACTACATGCTGTGCTTCTAATGTAACCACATGGTGTGCTTCTGATGCTTCTGATGGTAACCATTTATTATCTATTCTTACGGGCCTGTAACTACATGGTGTGCTTCTGATGCTTCTGATGGTAACCATTAATTATCTATTCTTACGGGCCTGTAACTACATGGTGTGCTTCAGATGGTAAGCATATATTATCTATTATTACTGGCCTGTAACTACATGGTGTGCTTCTGATGGTAAGCATATATTATTTATTATTTTTACGGGCTTGAAACTACATGGTGTGCTTCTGATGGTAAGCATATATTACCTATTATTAGGTACATGTAACTACATGCTGTGCTTCTAATGTAACCACATGGTGTGCTTCTGATGGTAAGCATATATTATCTAATATTACTGGCCTGTAATACATGGTGTGCTTCTGATGGTAAGCATATATTATCTATTATTATTAATGGCCTATAACTACATGATGTGCTTCTGATGATAAGCATATATTATCTTTTATTACGGACACTTAACTACATGATGTGCTTCTGATGATAAGCATATATTATCTTTTATTACGGACACTTAACTACATGGTGTGCTTCTGATGGTAAGCTTATATTATCTATTATTACGGGCTTGTAAGTATATATTATCTATTATTACTGGCCTGTAACTGCATGTTGTGCTTCTGATGGTAAGCATATATTATCTATTATTACGGACATGTAACTACATGGTATGCTTCTGATGGTAAGAATATATTAACTATTATAACGGGCCTGTAACTACATGGTGTATTTCTGATTGTAAGCATATATTATCTATTATTACGGGCCTGTAACTACATGGTGTGCATCTGATGGTAAGTCATATATTATCTATTCTTACGGGCCTGTAACTACATGGTGAGCTGGTGATGGTAAGCATATATTATCTATTATTATGGGCCTGTAACTACATGGTGTGCTTCTGATGGTAAGCGTATATTATCTATTATTACGGACCTGTAACTACATGGTGTGCTTCTGATGCTAAGCATATATTATCTAATATTACTGGCCTGTAACTACATGGTGTGCTTCTGATGGTAACCATTTATTATCTATTCTTACGGGCCTGTAACTACATGGTGTGCTTCTGATGGTAAGCATATACTATCTATTATTATCTATTATTACTGTCCTGTAACTACATGGTGTGCTTCTGATGGTAAGCATATATTATTGATTATTTTTACGGGCTTGAAACTACATGGTGTTCTTCTGATGGTAAGCATATATTATCTATTATTACGGGCCTGTAACTACATGGTGTGCATCTGATGGTAAGTCATATATTATCTATTCTTACGGGCCTGTAACTACATGGTGAGCTGCTGATGGTAAGCATATATTATCTATTATTATGGGCCTGTAACTACATGGTGTGCTTCTGATGGTAAGCGTATATTATCTATTATTACGGGCCTGTAACTACATGGTGTGCTTCTGATGGTAAGCATATATTATCTAATATTACTGGCCTGTAACTACATGGTGTGCTTCTGATGGTAACCATTTATTATCTATTCTTACGGGCCTGTAACTACATGGTTTGCTTCTGATGGTAAGCATATATTATCTATTATTATCTATTATTACTGTCCTGTAACTACATGGTGTGCTTCTGATGGTAAGCATATATTATCTATTATTATCTATTATTACTGTCCTGTAACTACATGGTGTGCTTCTTATGGTAAGCATATATTATTGATTATTTTTACCGGCTTGAAACTACATGGTGTTCTTCTGATGGTAAGCATATATTACCTATTATTAGGGACATGTAACAACATGCTGTGCTTCTAATGTAACCACATGGTGTGCTTCTGATGCTTCTGATGGTAACCATTTATTATCTATTCTTACGGGCCTGTAACTACATGGTGTGCTTCTGATGGTAAGCATATATTATCTATTATTACTGGCCTGTAACTACATGGTGTGCTTCTGATGGTAAGCATATATTATTTATTATTTTTACGGGCTTGAAACTACATGGTGTGCTTCTGATGGTAAGCATATATTACCTATTATTAGGGACATGTAACTACATGCTGTGCTTCTAATGTAACCACATGCTGTGCCTCTGATGGTAAGCATATATTATCTAATATTACTGGCCTGTAATACATGGTGTGCTTCTGATGGTAACCATTTATTATCTATTCTTACGGGCCTGTAACTACATGGTGTGCTTCTGATGGTAAGCATATATTATCTATTATTACGGGCCTGTTACTACATGGTGTGCTTCTGATGGTAAGCATAAATTATCTATTATTACGGGCCTGTAACTACATGGTGTGCTTCTGATGGTAAGCATATATTATCTATTATTACGGGCCTGTAACTACATGGTGTGCTTCTGATGGTAAGCATATATTACCTATTATTACGGGCCTGTAACTACATGGTGTGCTTCTGATGGTAAGCATATATTATCTATTATAACGGGCCAGTAACTAAATGGTGTGCTAAGTACATGAAGTAGTATAGAAAATGAGAGTATAGGCGCTATTTCCCACCTCGCGACAAACAATCAATAGTTTTCAAATTGTCTCCTGTTGGCTTTAACACACAAACATTTACAAACATCAAAAAAAAATGACGATGCCATGCTTGCTGCCAGACCCCACACAACTACACATAAAATTGCTTGATTGCCCTTCGCTTAGAAAGAACTTTACCAAAATCCTCAGTTTCTATTTTTTTGTAAATGACTAAAACATTTGCAACTCATTAAACAAAGTCTTAACCATCGCTTTGCTATTTAATATTTTCAATATTCTTAAACGGAACCCCAACTATTGAAATCCTCATTTTAACCCTTCCATTTAATCAATGCTTGTTTCTTTTTGTAATCGCGTCTTATTACTTTTTCAATCCTGAATATTTCTTGCTTTGCTTTTATCATTTCCGATTCATAAAAGCTTCCATCAATGTTTTCGTTGTTTAAATCTTTTATTTTGTATGTCACAGGATTTGTGTTTTGAATTTTATCAACAATAAATATTTCTTCAGTCCATTTCGGGGTATAACCTTTCTCTAACGTTCTTTTATATTTGCTGATTCTAACATTATCACCTATTTTAAACTTTGGCTTAATTTGATTACTTTTCATCTTTCATCTTGAGTTGAAATACACTGTTCCTTTATTTTTCTCATCGCTGGCCTCAATCGGCGTCATTTTAATACTCCGATGTTTTGTATTATTATTATCTGTAGCACATCTAAATATGTATTTGTATTGTTAGCTGTAAAATATTTCAACATCTTTTCTTTTAATGTCCTGTTAAATCGTTCAATTACTACAGCTTTTCCGAAATTAAAAGTGTGGTACATTTTGATATTATTATCATCAAGAAATTGCTTAAACGTCTTGTTATAAAATTCCACACCCTGGTCAACCCATAGTAATTTACATTGTCTTCCTGTGCTAATTATTTGTTGGAATGCTTTGGTTATTTCTAAACCAGTTTTATTTGGAACTGGAAAAAACCAAGCGTATTTGCTAAATATATCAATAACAGTAAGCAAGTATTTAATACCTTTATTAACACGTTCCATTTGCATTTGACTGTTTCCATACTGTCAAGTTCTTGTCTTTTTCGTTTTTTTATTATGACCTTACACCATACTAGGCAGTCTTTCACCTTAACAAAATTCTGTTAAGATTTGTAAAACCGTTAACAAAATTCTGTTAAGACAATTTTTCTACAAATCGTTAACAAAATTTTGTTAAGACAACTTTTTCTACAAATCGGTAACAAAATTTTGTTTGTAAGAATGCATTCAAATATCTTTACTAGGCAGTCTTCCACCTTAACAAAATTCTGTTAAGACAATTTTTTCTACGAATCGTTAACAAAATTTTGTTTGTAAGAATGTATTTAAATATATTTACTAGGCCTTCCACCTTAACAAAATTCTGTTAAGATTCATTTTTAAAATCGTTAACAAAATTTTGTTAAGACAAATTTTTCTACAAATAGTTAACAAAATTTTGTTTGTAAGAAGGTATTCAAATATCTTTACTAGGCAGTCTTCCACCTTAACAAAAATCTGTTAAGATTCATTTTTAAATCGTTAACAAAATTCTGTTAAGACAATTTTTTCTACAAATCGTTAACAAAATTTTGTTTGTAAGAATGTATTCAAATATCTTTACTAGGCAGACTTCCACCTTAACAAAATTCTGTTAAGATTTGTAAAACCGTTAAAAAAAATTTATGAAGACAATTATACTTTGAAAACGATTGCATATCAACTAAATCAGCAGACCATATTTTATCAATTTCATTAACAATCACACGGCGTCGAGTGAACTTTCTTCGTATAGGCTTATGAAGTTTATCTGCTAACTTGTCAGGCCATTTCAACGCCTTTTCTCGTTTTTTGATGCTCCGAGACCAAGTTTATATTTTGCGCTAATTACAGGCTTGACTATCAAATTCTTAGCAATATTTTCTCCGATAGTTTTAGACTTACTAGATTTTAAACCAGCAAGCATATTTTTATCACACATTGATTTATTACTAGGATTTTCATCATAACAAATAGCATGATCTTTGCAAACAGCATCTAATTCATTTGAAGGTTCTCCACTATCAAGTGGATTACCAGGACCGCAGTATTTATAACCAGGAAGTGTTAGCCCTTGTTTGGGTAGCAAAGGGAGCAAATCTTTATGACTATCAATATTACCACCTTCTGTGTTTTTAACAAGAAATATAAAAAGATCGGACAGGGAAAGTAGCATTCAAGGAGGACAGTAAACCACAAAACACAGAAACAAACACGCAAACAGACAAACAAGAAGGCAAAAGCAATAATAAATGCAAACGACATCACAAACACAAAAAGGGTTGACAATAGGGCTACCGCCTTGGAACGGTCAGTGGCAAAGTAGGCCACTGGGGGTTTAAACCGGTTCTAGGGTGCATCAAACCTCACACTTACCCTACTGTCATCCCATTAAAACTGGACAGTGTAAATAAAGAAATCCCCGCCATGATCTAATCTCTAACCAACAAGGCAGCATCAATAGGCAATATAAGTAAAACACAAATATGCTCGTGTAAATATAATACAAAAAAACAAAAGCCTAGAAAGCCACAATGAAGGTACTCAATGACTTTGCAGAAGCCAGAGCAGTAAGAGAATAAACCATTAAGGGCACGACAAGAAAGATCATGGACAAACATCAAACGCCACCGTCCCAATGGGCTTTAGGTAGGCGTCATCATAAGGTCCACAGCCTGTCCGGTCATCGTACAATTAAAGAGGAAAGCATAGTGGCGAACTGTAAAAGGGTCCACCACCAAGCATGCAGTACGTTGCAAAATGATGGGGTCATAACCTCTTTTGATAAACTTTTTAACAAGTTTAACAAAGATAGTATGAAAGTGATCATGACCCAGAATCTTACGAAGTTTATAAATCAAATCACCATAGAAGTCAGGTTGTGATAGTCCTTGTCAGTAATACCGCAAGATGCACAAGTTGCTCTTAACATTTTTCTACCATTTTTGGCTAACACATACTGAGGATTAATATTTTCAGTAACCATCTTTTCTTTAATACAGTAACTCATATATAAATAAGATTAGACTAAACTTCGTTTACAAAATATGATTTTATGATGTTTTCATTTTCTATCGGTTTGTATGGTTTTAATAATTTGTAAAGAATATCGTACACACTGTTTCCTTCTTGCAACTTTTTGGTAAAGTACAAACAGAAATATCCATACAAGACACTTGTTTTATCTTGATATTGGATGGTGTTGTATTTTATATCAGGTATGTAAGTTAAAACCTCTTTTGGTGGACTGAGACCGAACGGATCAAAGTAATAATTATCATAGTAACAAGTCCAGTGTGTACCAGGTCCGATATAATCATCAATATTAATAATACCACATTCTTGTTTATTTTGTTTTGTTGGTAATTTGTTCTTGCTAAACACTCCCCTAAATTGCTGTATACCTAACCGCTTAACCCACTTTATTATGCTTAAGTTAGAGATAGGCATGTTTTTGAAAATTAACATTTTTTTACGAATGGGATACTTCTGTACGGTCTAATTTGTGAGTCTACTTGCAAACCTTTTCCACGATCAACTCCTAGTCCTTTTCCTTTTCTACCCACTTGCAAACCTTTTCCAGTTAAACCACTAATAAGATATCCAATCAATGGAATTCCTAGTGATGCAAGCATTCCAAGAAATCCTCGATCTTGTTGTTGCTGCTTTGTCAGTTTAAGAGGGCAACAACCTTTAGACTTTATCATCTTGTTTCTTTGTGCAAGTGTTAATTTATTCGATATAAGAAGTGCTTGTTTTTTGTCACTAGGAATAGTTACCAACCCATTTCCGAATATTTTACCAATTCCAGTACTTGCCAAGCCACTTAATGCTCCTGTTGCTAGCGGTGCTAATACATTTGGAATAAATTTAGCAACTGTTGGTAAAATTGTTTTAGTCATAAAACCGGCTAATGCACCTAAAAAACCTCCATTCTTAGACTGAGATCTCATTTGCGATTTTGATATATTTATGTCTAATCCCCGTTCATCAGATTTAGCTTTGTTAATATTGTTAATCTGAGTAGCTGTTAGCAGCAAAGGAAAATTTCCAGTTATTTGGTTATTTTTTAACCTGAGTGTTAATTCACTTCTGTTTTCATAAGCCTTTGCTAAACTTTGTTTCTGGCCATCTGATAAATTTACTGAATAATTTACGTAAGTCATATATAAGTTAGATTAAACAATAACTAGTTCATTCCCGACAGTATCAATAACAACATTTTCCTCGTATAAGGTCAAAGCATAAACTATATATCGAGCAGCAGAGGTGTATTTAATTTATATCTCAGAATTAGTTCTTTTGGATCAATAGTGACTTCATTTTCTTGTAATAAATACTGATAAAGGTGATCCTTTGAGAGCAACAAACACAATTCAGAGAATAAAGCATAAGACTCGGTTTTATTGAGTCTGTTCATGAGAAGTAATGAAGGAAGCAACACTTTTCACGCCCCCTAGCACCGGCTTAAGCGGTATTCTACTTTAAAGCCACATATATTGGGCTCGTTGGTCCCAAAGGACCAGTTAAAAATAACTCAAATCGAAATACATCATTCCGTAAAGAGTTTTAAAATTGCTCACGTTTATTAAAGTTCCAGTGTTTTTATCATTTTGCTTGTAAGAATAATTAATAACATCTCTAAATATTCTTGCGATATTATCATAACTGTATTCGATTTCTGGATAATAAACTCCACTTCCAACTTCTAGTCTAGCTGATTGTAAATAGCAATTAGTATTAGCAGCATTTACCTTAAACGTATCCAAAAGATGAGGATTTTGTGTTTGAGAAGAACTCTTTTCAGCTCTTTGCAAATAAACAAACACATGTTTAGGAATTTTAACACCAGCCGTTATTCTAAATAGGGATTCAGTTGCGTCAGAACTTCCGCTCTCTTGTATCATTTCACGGAGGTAAGTCCATCTTGTTGATATTATATGATTTGTCATTACATAACTTAAACCAACTGAGTTAAATATCATTCCGGGTATCCACAAAAACTAATTTATTAATAACTACCCGACCATCATCACCACCTGCTTTGAAAATTAGCACATTATCATCTGTTAGTTGCAATCTGATATGAATCTGACCAGGAGGAAGTATGTTTGTTTCCAAACCTTCAAAGAATGAATATTTGTTTAATGGAATTATAGAATCTACTTTTTGATTAGTTATGATTAAAGCATGACGAATCGCAAATCCTGAATTATAACCAGCTTGGACATCTCGAGATTCTGCAGCAGCCGTATTATCTAAATAAAAGTATTCGTTTGTTCCGGTTGTTTTTGCATAATCGTCAGAAATTTCAAGCAAGTTTTTGACATTAACAAATCTGTGAAGATTATTTTCATCGTAAACTGTTTTTGCAGTTTGCTTTACTTGCATGTGATCAATCAGCGAAGCCGCATCATTAATTAGAGCAATTTCATCGGCGGCTGCGAAAGCGGCTCCATCAGCAAGTTTGTTTACTTGAAAACTGATTTCAAAATATGCGTTATACCAATCAAAGTAAGAACTTCTATCATTTATTGTAAACTGATAACCACTTTTCATTTGTCTGGTATTATTTCCCGGTTGTATTATAGGAGTATCTAACTGAATAGGTACATATTCATATCTAGTATTATATTGATTACTTCGAAACATTTATATATACTAGTAATTAGATTATTTTTTATTAATTAATCGATTAATTCTTGCATGTAGAATTCCTCTTCCGGATAGTAAACTGTTAATTTTTGCATTTACATCTTCTTCAATAACAGTATCAGCCGCAACTTTAACTGCATCTTTTGTGGCAGCTTTTGTAAGTTCTTTTAAAATTATATCACCTTTTGGTTTACTAGGAGGAAGAGGGGGAGAAGGTTTAATAACTGAAACTAACTTATCAGCAGCCATTTTTCCTACTTCATCTCCAAGTTTTTTAGAACCGCTTTCTAAGATTTGTTTTCCGGCAGTTTCTAATGCTTTCTTACCTGCTGTTTTCACAGACTCACTAAATATTTTAGATCCGACTTTTGACAAAATGTCAAATATGCCAGCTCCAGTTAATCGATCAGCTTGAGTATATGTTCCCGTACTAGTGTCATAAACTTTTTTTAAACGTGCCATATAACTTATGTTACATTAATTCCTTCAAAACAAATCGAAATGATGTGTGGACACCATTAAGATTAATAATCTTACCAGAGAAATCGGTTATGTAAATATTAATACTGTTAATGATCGTTTTGTTTACTTCACAGAAGCCGACTCTTATCGGTTCGTCTTTGAAAGGATATGATCTCGTAAGATCAGCTGTGCTTATTTCATAAATGACATCTCCATATGATCCATCAACAATAGAATTACTTATCAAATCACAGTGGATGTACAATGTATCGATAGAATTTGTTATGTTCGGTGTTACAGTTCCAAATTTAGTTTCTCTGATAACTGCATCTTTGTCAAACCCAATCAAAGTGTGAACGTTTGTTTCTCTTAAATCAAGCATGGAATTATTATGGATGGTAACCAAACATTTGAAACTTGATAAATCAAACTCAATTATTATCGGGATGGGCGAGTCATCGGTTAAATCATTGTTTACAGTCAATGTTTCTTTTATGTAATTATCGATATCAGCATAACTGTAATTTCCATTTGTAAAAATAATACTTTTCCAATCTATTCCATTGTGATACCTTATCACTTTGTTATTAAAATCTTCACTAATATTATACCATGAGTAAGTCATGGAATTAATCTTATCGAGTCCAATACCATACTGTTTGTTCCTGCCCAATATTAATGGTCTGTCGAATACAGTTGTAAAATTACTCGGTGTATTTGAGTTATTAATTATTGACGCTTTCTCTGATGATAATACAATTTTTTGTTCCATTATACATATTAGTAGATAAAATTAATCACCTTTGTAATACAGTTTAAAACTTGATTTTCCAAAATTGAAAACTTGTGTAGCGTCACGTTTTGTGATTGCAAAGATGATCCAAAAATGTGATTTTGGAAGATATGCTTCAACTGTTCCTTTTAGTATTCGTTTACCATTTTCTATTTTTGGCTGAGGACGTGGCTGACCACCTTTATTAAACAAACTAAAATATTCTATACCAATGTCTGTATTTGTAACTGTATGTTTAAGGTCTGCTTCAACTATATAGCGCCCGGGTTTTACAATTCTGAGGCCACCAGAATATTCTGTAGCATATTCTCCAGTTTTTACAAATGGATTCATTACAAGAGTAAACGCCTCGAGAAAACCATCACGTTTGGTTCTTTCAAGCGGTCTTCGTGTTGGATGCGACACAAAAGTATAATCACCAACGCGATCTTGAATAATAGTTATACCATCTATCGTATATTCAAAAAGTAGAATCCGGCTTAAATAGTCTACTTTTACTTTCAACCCATCAATTATACCAATAATTGCTGTATGCCGGCTATCACACTTTTGATTATGTTCTTTAAGAAAAGCTATTTCACCGTCAAAAGCTTTGCTTTTTTCATCCTCGGCAGCTTTCAATTGCTTTGAAGCGTCGTCAATAGCAGTCTCAAGTTTATCAGTGTTAACCAGTTTGCTCAGTGCAGTCTCAAGTTTATCAGTGTCAATCAATTTGTTCAGGGCAGTCTCCAGCGACTTACCGTCAACCATTTTCTTTTTGATATCTTCAAATTCCTTGTTGATATCAGCAACGTTGGTGTTTATCTGCTCATTTAATATTTTAATTTGAGTTATTTCGGTAGTAAAAGCAGTTCTCATTTGTTTTGAAGCATCGGCAATAGCAGTTTCAAGTTCATTATTGTCAACCATTAGTGTATTGATTTCCCCAATCCGTGTATTAATATATTGAACACCAGCTCTTATTTGTTCACTTAATTTCTTGTAGTTTTCACTATCTTCCAATCCGTCTTTTTTCTTTTCTAGCTCTTTCAAAGCATCACCCAGAAGTTTTATTTCATCTTTCAAACCGTTTTGAATTTCAATCATTTTTTTTTTCACGGTTTGCTTGTAACTTTGTTTGTATCAGACTTAGTTTATCTTCAACACCTGTTGTCAGAGTTTTTATCATGTCTGGAATTTTATCAATATTATAATCACGTATGATTTTTGTTACTCTTCTTACAGTAAATTGCTTTGTTGCTGCATCATCTGCTTTTACTGGATTACCAACATTGGTAATTTTATTATTATCCATATTAAGCTCACTTTTCAAAACATTTTCCTGGTTTCTACCCTTGTGAAGATAATTAACCAAATGTTTTTGTTTAACATACTCAGACAGCACAATACCAAAATTTTTAATATTAACACTGCCAGTAGTAACTTCCTCACCAAGATCATTAAAAAGCCCCATATTATATAATATATGATTAGATTAAACTTCACCAGTAAAGTTTCTCCTGACTAACTATCTAGGTCGCTTTTTTATACTGCTCTTTGCTGACATCTTGTTCTTTGGAAAGCATACCTAGCTCGCGATTAACCGGAGTTGCAAAGAAGATGTAATGAGAACAGTTCAAACGAATGTCTTTGGGAGTCTTATAATAGGATTGAGATGAATAAATTACACAACAATTTTTGTGTCTTCCCTGGATGAAATAATTAATAATATCGTTTTGATTGCGTTCACAAACATAATCGTCGAAAATGACTATCTTTTGAGTATCAGGATCTGGTAAAGTATCTACAGGGATAACTTTATCATTTGAACATTCTAGTATGTCTTCAACCGGAATTTTATTCTTTTTTGCTATCTTTTCAAGTTTTGTGACAAGACCTGATACTTGGACTGCTCCAAGTTTTTAGCAAACAAGTAAATATTGTCGTAATAAACTAAAGGTTTCAGCAACATATGAACTAATGTATTCGTCTTGCCAGATCCTGAATTACCACAAATTAACATTCTAAAACAACAGTCTGGCATAAATTTCCATATTTTTTTTAAAATTACTGTTTTCTGTTTTCATATCATAGTTTGGAATTTGCATTATAATAATGCTTGGATAATACTTGTCTTAACTTATTTTAATCTAACTTATACTATTACATATCTTTGTTAAAATGGAAAGAATTAGCAGATAAATCGCGAAAAACGAGTGAACTTGTCAAAGAATTTGAAAATAAAGTTATTCAAAAAAGACTAGAAAAATGAGCTAGTCGTGATTTATACACAGAAATATTTAAACCTATAACTAGCGAAATAAAAAGTCAGTCAGAACAGCTAACAGAGCAGTTAGCTCCTCTTCCAGAAATAAGTCAGCAATTAACCGCTCTTCCAGCAGCAATAGGCGAGGAAGTACAAGAAAAACAAATGTATCAGGGATTACCACAGTTATTTGCTGAAGAACCTCACACGACACAAATCGATGGTAATTTTGATGCTGGTATGAATGAAGCCATGTTTAAAGCCTATAACTATCCTATGCCAAAATATTTAGTCAAACAATTAGCCACTGGTGAGTATGTTTCTGAACTATTGCTTGAACATGTTTCTAATAAAATCGATGCAATTGGACGCAACAGGGGTATCCTATCCAAGAAGATAACAAAAGAAAAAGATGTAATGACAAAAGCAGCACACAAGCTCTGTTAAACGAGTCAAAAGCTTTGGTAGATTATAGAAGTAGAATTATTGATCTAGTTTCGTTAAGCAAGCTCGTTGTGCCTAGAAAAACCGTTTCAGGTGAAGGGATGCAACAAAATAAAAATTCCTACAAAGTCAGTAATGATGGCTGCTACGGAATGTTACAAATTGATTTACCTAAGCTTGTCGGTCATCATAAACTTATTGCCAAACAGGGAGAAGCAGTCATGCTAGATCAAAAAGTAGATGATGATTTTATAGACTTGATAACAAAGCGTTACAATAATAAAAACACTTATTCAAAACTGTCTCAGAATGCTTTCAAGGAACTAACAAAATTATCTGGCCTGCTAATTCATAAAGGTTCTTCAAAGGTCAAGAAGATTTTAGGAGGTTGTGCTGATGTTGAATATTACAATAGTTCCGATGACCTGATGAATAATCTAGAGTTAGTATGTGGAAGCATCGAATCAGGAAATAATAGTCCACAGATGATAAGTAAAGGTATTAGCATAATCGATGAATTATTAAAAATAAAGAGGAACTATTTTCTAAATATTTTAATTAAATTATTGTCTAACTGTAATTATATATGGCACAAATTACTAACAAAGAAGAATTAATTGATCACTTGACACGACTCGTGGCTGCATACAGACGCAGTTATAAATTGTGCGGTATTATAAAGACAACCCTACAAATTGTTAGTGGGTTAATTGGTTGTACTACCGTATTGGCATTGGTTCCGGCAATTCCTGTTTTCGTGGCTGTAGTTGGTGCAGTTCCTCCAGTAGTTGCTGTTTTAGTAAGTAAAACAAGAATAGCAGAAAGAAAGACTTTGTTAAAAACACGTCATAGAAGTTTCAAGCAACTTCTATCATATGTCCAAACAACAACAGGAGGACTAGAAAATGATGATGAGGTAATTAGGATTGTCTTAAATAAAATATTAGAAATTCAAAAGAATGATAACTTTACAGAACCTCTGGACATGTATATGAAAAGGTTCAAGCTTAATGGAAATTAAACTAGTTGAGCATCTGTTCAAGTTAAACGGTCATGGCATTCAGCCTCCCCCGTAATTCTTTTCTGACTTGTTTCCATATCCTATCGTACTTTACTCTGGTTGATTTTGTTTCAATTGGTTTTGTTTCTTTTTCTATTTTTAATATTTTAAATATTTTCTGAAAAATGTATTCAAATTTGATCTTTTTCGACCTTCTAGCTTATCTAAAATATTTACAATTTTGTAAAACAAATCTTCAAATCTTTGTCTATTTTTGGAAGACAAATCATATTCTACCAAGTATTTATCTCAATGGTACTTTCTTTTTCTTTCGGTTGTAGTCGTAACCTGCAATAAGATTGTAACCGTTATGTGTGCCACAATTAAGGCAAACACGCTCGTTATCGAAAACTTCACAAGTATCATTACAATTCACACACGCGTAAGTACAATTGCAACACAGCTTGGCTCTGGTACAATATTTACAAAACTTCTTTTTGTTAGTCATGTAAAATAAGATGCAATCAATGCATACCTCAGGAGGATCAATAATATCTAAAGCTCTTTCACAATATTTGCAATTCATTATATTATACTACAGAATTACATATTTAAAATAATGTAATCCATATTATATGGAAAGTTATGCAGAAGAAGAAAGAAAACACTTTGATGAGGAAAGAAATATACTATTTGGAGTAGCTGCCTTTGAAAAGGCTCTCACAGATCAAACAAAAGAGCATATTAATGATTATAGGGAAACTCATATGAAACGCTTGGAAGAAGATATTGCAGCTTTTAAAAATGATTGGATAGCTGGGCTTTTGGGAGAACTACATTTGGAGAAAAGTTATGATACGTGGACGATTTGATACAGATCAAAGATAGTAAATGATAATAAAAATCCTTAAAATCAAAGAGCTTGGTATCATTCCTGTTAAAAAACAAATAATTAAATTAAATTAAATATAGGCTTAAAAATAAAATCTCATGTAATATTATATAATGGCTGAAAAACATTTGAAAATTAAAGAATTACCAGAAAAAAATAGCGAATTTGATAGAATTAAGAGATTGGTTGAATCTTATATAAGACCACCTGGAGAACATAACAAAATTAGAAAAAACGTATTGATGAAATTACAGGACTTATAAAAGATGTAAAATTAATACCAGAACAATATAGTATGGCATTGAAAGAAAAAAAGATGTTGCGGAATTTGCAAAATCATCACCAGAATATGGTAAAGTTGTTGAAAAAGAAACATCACCAAAGCAATATATGAAAGTTTTTCAAGTTGATATTATGACTTGGAAAGATCCACTTGTGCAACTTTTAGAAACATTACCAGCTGTTACAGATGTTATTGAAAAGGAATTGGAGCAAACAAACGGTCTTAAAATGAATGTTGTTTTAAAACTTACTTTGGAACAAACAGCACGTGATGAAGAAGGTAATGAAACACTCATTTACAAAACATCTTATTTTGCTTCCGGGGCAGAATTAATCATAAACAAAACTGAAAGTGTTGATGTGTTGGTTAGAGCAATTATGAAAATAATATTTAACATTGAAACATGGCTTGGTGAGGGAAGTGGTTGGAATATTACATCAGTTGATGCGCACTACATAAATCGAGTAAAGTACAAGCCTTTGCGAGGTAGCTCATATTTAGCATTACCAAAAGAACTGCAACATCACTAAAAAGGTTTAATAAATATAAAAAATGAAAAAGATAACGAATGTTTTAGATGGTGCCATTTGGCTTATAAATTTCCTGTTGAAAAAGATCTCCAAAGAATAACAAAGTATAAAAATCATATTGATGATCTTGATTACAAGGGGATAACATTTCCTGTTACAATTCAACAAATCCCAAAAATAGAAAAACAAAACAACATTTGTTTTAACATATTTGGATATGAAAACAGTCAAGTATACCCTTTGCACATATTAAAAAATAAAGCAACAAAAGAAACTTGTGATATGCTTTTTAATCACTGAAGAAGAAAAAAATCATTATGTGTGGATAAAAAACTTTAACAACTTGATGTATAATTAAACAGCACACAATGGAAAAAAATGGTTTTGTAAAACATGCCTTCAATGCTTTACATTAGAAAGAGTTTTAGAGAAACATAAGCCTGTTTGTCTTTCATATAATGATAAGCAAGCAGTAGAGATGCCAGGCAAAGATGAAAAGGTTTATTTTAAAAACTATAAAAGGCAACTAATGGTTCCCTTTGTTATATATGCTGATTTTAAAGCAGTAACCGAAAGTATTTCATGAGCATCAAACAATCCTAAAAAATCATATACAGAAGCATATCAAAAGCATACTGATTGCAGTTACGGGTATAAAGTTGTTTGTTGCTATGATGATCAATATTCAAAACCAGTTGTAACGTATAGAGGACCGATCGCTGTTTACAAGTTTTTAGAAAAAATGATAGAAGAAGAAAAGTGGTTTAAAAAAACTGCGAATACGCATTTTAAGAAATATTTGGTGATGTCAAGAGAAGAAGAAGCTAGATTCCAAAAATCCAAATCATGTCATATTTGCGGTCATGGTTTTGTAACAACTCTCGAAAAGGTAACGCGGGTCACACAGCGGCATATAAAAACTTCATCAGAAAAGTTAGGGATCATTGTCATATAACTGGAAAGTATAGGGGGAGCGCTCACAATATATGTAATATTAATTTCAAACTGACTGAAAAAATACCTGTCGTGTTTCATAATTTGAGAGGTTATGATTCTCACTTTATAACGCAACATATTGGAAAGTTTGAAAATAAAATAAATGTTATACCAAATAACATGGAAAAGTACATGGCTTTTATGTTAGGACAACGTTGAATGTTTATTGATAGTTTTCAGTTTATGTCTCAGTCATTAGAAAATTTAGTAAAAAACGTTCCGTCGTTTCAGTATACATCTCAGGAATACTCTGGTGATAAGTTGGAATTAATAAAAAGAAAAGGTGTTTATCCTTATGATTACATGAACAGTTTTAAACGCTTCAAGGATACTAAGTTACCTGACAAAGATAGCTTTTATTCTCAATTAAATGATGATCATATTTCAGATGCAGATTATGAACATGATGAACACGCTAAAACAATATGGAAAGCATTTAAGATTAAAAATATGGGAGAATATCATGATCTGTATCTTAAGACTGATGTGCTGCTACTGACAGATGTTTTTGAAAACTTTAGAAAAATGTGTATCGAGTATTAGTTTGGGATGCATGCCTTAAGATGACTGGTATTCAACTTGACTTAATCACTGATATTGATCAATATTTGTTTGTGGAAAAAGGATTAAGAGGTGGCACGAGTTATATTGCAAACAGATATTCACAGGTTAATAATAAATATATGAAAAACTATGACAAGAAAAAAGAAAGCAAGTACATAATATATCTTGATGCTAATAACTTGTATGGGTGGGCTATGTGTCAACCGTTACCTACTGGCAACTTCAAGTGGGTTGACAAGTTTGAAAAAGGAAAATCAATTACATTGTTGAGTGTGATATCAAGTATCCTGAGAAACTGCATGACTTGCATAATGATTATCCTCTCGCCCCGGAAAGTTTAAATATCAAATATGAGTGGTTGTCAGACTATTGTAAAAAATTAAAACAAAAGTTTAATTTAGGATCTAGTAAAGTTAACAAACTTGTTACGACGTTGAAAATAAAGAAAAGTATGTCGTGCATTTTAGAAACTTAGAATTGTATAAAAAGCTTGGATTGAAGGTAACAAAAATACACCGGATACTACAGTTTGACGAATCACAGTGGTTAAAGACGTACATAGACTTTAATACTGCTAAGAGAACAGCCGGTAAAAATGCTTTTGAAAAGGATTTCTTCAAACAGATGAACAATTCAGTTTTTGGTAAAACTATGGAAAATTTGAGAAAAATAATTAATATTAAATTAACTCACGACGAGGAAGTTCTTTTGAAATATGCGGCAATACCTTCATTTGTTTCTTGTAAAATGTTTAATGAAAAATTATTTGCTAAAAACAGAATAAAGGAACGATTAGTTTTAAATCGTCCTACCTATGTTGGTATGTGTATTTTAGACTTGTCAAAATATTTGATGTATGATTTTCATTACAACTACATTAAAAATAAATATGATAAAAAAGCTAAATTATTATTTACTGATACCGATTCCTTATGCTATGAAATAAAAACAAAAGATGTGTATGCAGACTTTTACAAGGATAAAGAACTTTTTGATAATTGTGATTATGATCCAAAAAGTAAGTTTCATTTTAATGATAATAAGAAGGTTATTGGCTAGATGAAAGATGAAACTTGTGGAATACCCATTGTTGAATTTGTTGGGTTGCGAAGTAAACTATATTCGTATATGTTAGACAATACGGTTAGTACAAAGAAATGCAAGGGTGTTAAAAAGTGTGTTGTTAAAAAAAAAGGTAGCACATGATGGTTATAAAACGATTTTGTTTACGACAACAGAAGCTCACCATGAGATGAAAGTCATTAGACCACAAAAGCATAATATAAGCAGCTATGTAATAAATAAAACAAATTATCAGCTTATGATGATAAACGGTATATATTAGATAATGGGCAAGATATAGCATACAAGTAAAATACTACATGGTAAAAGATGATATGCAAAGCGATGATTAAGACTTTGTTTAATGAGTTGCAAATGCTTTAGTTATTTACAAAATTAATAGAAACTGAGGGTTTTGGTAAAGTTCTTCCCAAGCGAAGGGTAATCAAGCAGTTTTATGTGTAGTTGTGTGGGGTCTGGCAGCAAGCAAGGCATCGTCATTTTTTTTTGATGTTTGCAAATGTTTGTGTGTTAAAGGCAACAGGAGACAACTTGAAAACTATTGATTGTTTGTCGCGAGGTGGAAAATTGCGCCTATACTCTCAGTTTCTATACTACTGTGCTACTGATGGTAAGCATATATTATCTATTATTACGGGCCTGTAACTACATGGTGTGCTTCTGATGGTAAGCATATATTAGCTATTATTACGGGCCTGTAACTACATGGTGTGCTTCTGATGGTAAGCATATATTATCTATTATTACGGGCCTGTAACTACATGGTGTGCTTCTGATGGTAAGCATATATTATCTATTATTACGGGTCTGTAACTACATGGTGTGCTTCTGATGGTAAGCATATATTATCTATTATTACGGGCCTGTTACTACATGGTGTGCTTCTGATGGTAAGCATATATTATCTATTATTACGGACATGTAACTACATGGTGTGCTTCTGATGGTAAGCATATATTTTCTATTATTACGGGCCTGTAACTACATGGTGTGCTTCTGATAGTAAGCATATATTATCTAGTATTACGGGCCTGTAACTACATGGTGTGCTTCTGATGGTAAGCATATATTATCTATTATTACGGGCCTGATAACTACATGGTGTGCTTCTGATGGTAAGCATATATTATCTATTATTACGGGCCTGTAACTACATGGTGTGTTTCTGATGGTAAGCATATGTTATCTAGTATTACGGGCCTGTAACTACATGGTGTGCTTCTGATGGTAAGTATATATGATCTAGTATTACGGGCCTGTAACTTACATGGTGTGCTTCTGATGGTAAGCATATATTATCTATTATTACGGGCCTGTAACTACATGGTGTGCTTCTGATGGTAAGCATTTATTTTCTATTATTCCGGACATGTAACTTTATGGTGTGCTTCTGATGGTAAGCATATATTATCTATTATTATGGGCCTGTAACTACATGGTGTGGTTCTGGTTGTAAGCATATATTATCTATTATTACGGGCCTGTAACTACATGGTGTGCTTCTGATGGTAAGCATATATTATCCATTATTACGCGCCTGTAACTACATGGTGTGCTTCTGATGGTAAGCATATATTATCTATAACTACATGGTGAGCTTCTGATGGTAAGCATATATTATCTATTATTACGGGCCTGTAACTACATGGTGTGCTTCTGATGGTAAGCATATATTATCTATTATTACGGGCCTGTAACTACATGGTGTGCTTCTGATGGTAAGCAAATATTATCTATTATTACGGACATGTAACTACATGGTGTGCTTTTGATGTTAAGCATATATTATCTATTATTACGGGCCTCTAACTACATGGCGTGCTCCTGATGGTAAGCATATATTATCTATTATTACGGGCCTGATAACTACATGGTGTGCTTCTGATGGTGAGCATATATTATCTATTATTACGGGACTGTAACTACATGGTGTGCTTCTGATGGTAAGCAAATATTATCTATTATTACAAGCCTGTTACTACATGGTGTGCTTCTGATGGTAAGCATATATTATCTATTATTACGGGCCTGTAACTACATAGTGTGCTTCTGATGGTAAGCATATATTATCTATTATTACGGGCCTGTAACTACATGGTGTGCTTCTGATGGTAAGCATATATTATCTATTATTACAAGCCTGTAACTACATGGTGTGCTTCTGATGGTAAGCATATATTATCTATTATTACGGGCCTGTAACTACATGGTGTGCTTCTGATGGTAAGCATATATTATCTATTATTAAGGGCCTGTAACTACATGGTGTGCTTCTGATGGTAAGCATATATTATCTATTATTACGGGCCTGTAACTACATGGTGTGCTTCTGATGGTAAGCAAATATTATCTATTATTACGGTTCTGTAACTACATGGTGTGCTTCTGATGGTAAGCATATATTATCTATTATTACGGGCCTGTTACTACATGGTGTGCTTCTGATGGTAAGCATATATTATCTATTATTACGGACATGTAACTACATGGTGTGCTTCTGATGGTAAGCATATATTATATATTATTACGGGCCTGTAACTACATGGTGTGCTTCTGATGGTAAGCATATATTATCTATTATTACGGGCCTGTAACTACATGGTGTGCTTCTGATGGTAAGCATATATTATCTATTAATACGGGCCTGATAACTACATGGTGTGCTTCTGGTGGTAAGCATATATTATCTATTATTACGGGCCTGTATCTACATGGTGTGCTTCTGATGGTAAGCATATATTATCTATTATAACGGGCCTGTAACTACATGGTGTGCTTATGATGGTAAGCATATATTATCTAGTATTACGGGCCTGTAACTACATGCTGTGCCTCTGATGGTAAGCATATATTATCTATTATTACGGGCCTGTAACTACATGGTGTGCATTACGGGCCTGTCACTACATGGTGTACTTCTGATGGTAAGCATATATTATATATTATTACGGACATGTAACTACATGGTGTGCTTTTGATGTTAAGCCGATATTATCTTTTATTACGGGCCTGTAACTACATGGTGTGCTTCTGATGGTAAGCATATATTATCTATTATGACGGGCCTGTAACTACATGGTGTGCTTCTGATGGTAAGCATATCTTATCTATTATTACGGACATGTAACTACATGGTGTGCTTCTGATGGTAAGCATATATTATCTATTATTACGGGCCTGTAACTACATGGTGTGCATTACGGGCCTGTAACTACATGGTGAGCTTCTGATGGTAAGCATATATTATCTATTATTACGGGCCTGTAACTACATGGTGTGCTTCTGATGGTAAGCATATATTGTCTATTATTACGGGCATGTAACTACATAGTGTGCTTCTGATGGTAAGCATACATTATCTATTATAACGGGCCTGTAACTACATGGTGTGCTTCTGATGGTAAACATATATTATCTATTATTTCGGGCCTGTAACTACATGGTGTGCTTCTGACGGTAAGCATATATTATCTATTATTACGGGCCTGTAACTACATGGTGTGCTTCTGATGGTAAGCATATATTATCTATTATTACAAGCCTGTAACTACATGGTGTGCTTCTGATGGTAAGCATATATTATCTATTATTACGGGCCTGTAACTACATGGTGTGCTTCTGATGGTAAGCATATATTATCTATTATTAAGGGCCTGTAACTACATGGTGTGCTTCTGATGGTAAGCATATATTATCTATTATTACGGGCCTGTAACTACATGGTGTGCTTCTGATGGTAAGCATATATTATCTATTATTACGGTTCTGTAACTACATGGTGTGCTTCTGATGGTAAGCATATATTATCTATTATTACGGGCCTGTTACTACATGGTGTGCTTCTGATGGTAAGCATATATTATATATTATTACGGACATGTAACTACATGGTGTGCTTCTGATGGTAAGCATATATTATATATTATTACGGGCCTGTAACTACATGGTGTGCTTCTGATGGTAAGCATATATTATCTATTATTTCGGGCCTGTAACTACATGGTGTGCTTCTGATGGTAAGCATATAATATCTATTATTACGGGCCTGTAACTATATGGTGAGCTTCTGATGGTAAGCATATATTATCTATTATTACGGGCCTGTAACTACATGGTGTGCTTCTGATGGTAAGCATATACTGTCTATTATTACGGGCCTTTGACTACATGGTGTGCTTCTGATGGTAAGCATATATTATCTATTATTACGGGCCTGTTACTACATGGTGTGCTTCTGATGGTAAGCATATATTATCTTTTATTACGGGCCTGTAACTACATGGTGTACTTCTGATGGTAAGCATATATTATCTAGTATTACGGGCCTGTAACTACATGCTGTGCCTCTGATGTCAAGCATATATTATTTATTATTACGGGCCTGTAACTACATGGCGTGCTTCTGATGGTAAGCATATATTATCTATTATTACGGGCCTGTAACTACATGGTGTGCTTATGATGGTAAGCATATATTATCTAGTATTACGGGCCTGTAACTACATGCTGTGCCTCTGATGTCAAGCATATATTATTTATTATTACGGGCCTGTAACTACATGGCGTGCTTCTGATGGTAAGCATATATTATCTATTATTACGGACATGTAACTACATGGTGTGCTTCTGATGGTAAGCATATATTATCTATTATTACGGACATGTAACTACATGGTGTGCTTCTGATGGTAAGCATATATTATCTATTATTACGGGCCTGTAACTACATGGTGTGCATTACGGGCCTGTAACTACATGGTGAGCTTCTGATGGTAAGTATATGTTTTCTATTATTACGGGCCTGTAACTACATGGTGTGCTTCTGATGGTAAGCATATATTGTCTATTAATACGGGCATGTAACTACATAGTGTGCTTCTGATGGTAAGCATACATTATCTATTATAACGGGCCTGTAACTACATGGTGTGCTTCTGATGGTAAACATATATTATCTATTATTTCGGGCCTGTAACTACATGGTGTGCTTCTGATGGTAAGCATATATTATCTATTATTACGGGCCTGTAACTACATGGTGAGCTTCTGATGGTAAGCATATATTATCTATTATAACGGGCCTGTAACTACATGGTGTGCTTCTGATGGTAAGCATATATTATCTATTATTACGGGCCTGTAACTACATGGTGTGCTTCTTATGGTAAGCTAATATTATCTATTATTACGGACATGTAACTACATGGTGTGCTTTTGATGTTAAGCATATATTATCTATTATTACGGGCCTGTAACTACACGGTGTGCTTCTGATGGTAAGCATATATTATCTATTATTACGGGTCTGATAACTACATGGTGTGCTTCTGATGGTAAGCATATATTATCTATTATTACTGGACTGTAAATACATGGTGTGCTTCTGATGGTAAGCAAATATTATCTATTATTACAAGCCTGTAACTACATGGTGTGATTCTGATGGTAAGCATATATTATCTATTATTACGGGCTTGTAACTACATAGTGTGCTTCTGATGGTAAGCATATATTACCTATTATTACGGGCCTGTAACTACATGGTGTGCTTCTGATGGTAAGCATATAATATCTATTATTACTTGCCTGTAACTACATGGTGAGCTTCTGATGGTAAGCATATATTATCTATTATTACGGGCCTGTAACTACATGGTGTGCTTCTGATGGTAAGCATATACTGTCTATTATTACGGGCCTTTGACTACATGGTGTGCTTCTGATGGTAAGCATCTATTATCTATTATTACGGGTCTGTTACTACATGGTGTGCTTCTGATGGTAAGCATGTATTATCTATTATTACGGGCCTGTAACTACATGGTGTACTTCTGATGGTAAGCATATAATATATATTATTACGGACATGTAACTACATGGTGTGCTTTTGATGTTAAGCCGATATTATCTGTTATTACGGGCCTGTAACTACATGGTGTGCTTCTGATGGTAAGCATATATTATCTATTATTACGGGCCTGTAACTACATGGTGTGCTTCTGATGGTAAGCATATAGTATCTATTATTACGGACATGTAACTACATGGTGTGCTTCTGATGGTAGGCATATATTATCTATTATTACGGGACTGTAACTACATGGTGTGCATTACGAGCCTGTAACTACATGGTGAGCTTCTGATGGTAAGCATATATTATCTATTATTGAGGGCCTGTAACTACATGGTGTGCTTCTGATGGTAATATATATTGTCTATTATTACGGGCATGTAACTACATGGTGTGCTTCTGATGGTAAGCATACATTATCTATTATAACGGGCCTATAACTACATGATGTGCTTCTGATGGTAAGCATATATTATCTATTATTTCGGGCCTGTAACTACATGGTGTGCTTCTGATGATAAGCATATATTATCTATTATTACGGGCCTGTTACTACATGGTAAGCTTCTGATGGTAAGCATATATTATCTATTATAACGGGCCTGTAACTACATGGTGTGCTTCTGATGGTAAGCATATATTATCTATTATTACGGGCCTGTAACTACATGGTGTGCTTCTTATGGTAAGCTAATATTATCTATTATTACGGACATGTAACTACATGGTGTGCTTTTGATGTTAAGCATATATTATCTATTATTACGGGCCTGTAACTACATGGTGTGCTTCTGATGGTAAGCATATATTATCTATTATTACGGGTCTGATAACTACATAGTGTGCTTCTGATGGTAAGCATATATTATCTATTATTACTGGACTGTAAATACATGGTGTGCTTCTGATGGTAAGCAAATATTATCTATTATTACAAGCCTGTAACTACATGGTGTGATTTTGATGGTAAGCATATATTATCTATTATTACGGGCTTGTAACTACATGGTGTGCTTCTGATGGTAAGCATATATTATCTTTTATTACGGGCCTGTAACTACATGGTGTGCTTCTGATGGTAAGCATATATTATCTATTATTACGGGTCTGTAACTACATGGTGTGCTTCTGATGGTAAGCATATATTATCTATTATTACGGGCCTGTTACTACATGGTGTGCTTCTGATGGTAAGCATATATTATCTATTATTACGGGTCTGTAACTACATGGTGTGCTTCTGATGGTAAGCATATATTATCTTTTATTACGGGCCTGTAACTACATGGTGTGCTTCTGATGGTAAGCATATATTATCTATTATTACGGGTCTGTAACTACATGGTGTGCTTCTGATGGTAAGCATATATTATCTATTATTACGGGCCTGTTACTACATGGTGTGCTTCTGATGGTAAGCATATATTATCTATTATTACGGGCCTGCTAACTACATGGTGTGCTTCTGGTGGTAAGCATATATTATCTATTATTATGGGCCTGTATCTACATGGTGTGCTTCTGATGGTAAGCATATATTATCTATTATTACGGGCCTGTAACTACATGGTGTGCTTCTGATGGTAAGCATATATTATCTAGTATTACGGGCCTGTAACTACATGCTGTGCTTATGATGGTAAGCATATATTATCTATTATTACGGGCCTGTAACTACATGGTGTGCTTTTGATGGTAAGCATATATTATCTATTATTACGGACATGTAACTACATGGTGTGCTTCTGATGGTAAGCATATATTATCTATTATTATGGGCCTGTAACTACTAGGTGTGCTTCTGATGGTAAGCATATATTGTCTATTATTACAGGCCTGTAACTCCATGGTGTGCTTCTGATGGTAAGCATATATTATCTATTATTACGGACATGTAACTACATGGTGTGCTACTGATGGTAAGCATACATTATCTATTATTATGGGCCTGTAACTACATGGTGTGCTTCTGATGGTAAGCATATATTATCTATTATTACGGACATGTAACTACATGGTGTGCTTCTGATGGTAAGCATCTATTATCTATTATTGCGGGCCTGTAACTACATGGTGTGCTTCTGATGGTACGCATATATTATCTATTATTACGGACATGTAACTACATGGTGTGCTTCTGATGGTAAGCATACATGATCTATTAGTATGGGCCTGTAACTACATGGTATGCTTCTGATGGTAAGCATATATTATCTATTATTACGGGCCTGTAACTACATGGTGTGCTTCTGATGGTAAGCATATATTATCTGTTATTACGGGCCTGTAACTAAATGGTGTGCTTCTGATGGTAAGCATACATGATCTATTAGTATGGGCCTGTAACTACATGGTATGCTTCTGATGGTAAGCATATATTATCTATTATTACGGGCCTGTAACTACATGGTGTGCTTCTGATGGTAAGCATATATTATCTGTTATTACGGGCCTGTAACTACATGGTGTGCTTCTGATGGTAAGCATATATTATCTATTATTACGGGCCTGTAACATCATGGTGAGCTTCTTATGGTAAGCATATATTATCTATTATTACGGGCCTGTAACTACATGGTGTGCTACTGATGGTAATTATATATTATCTATTATTACGGGCTTGTAACTACATGGTGAGCTTCTGATGGTAAGCATATATTATCTATTATTACGGGCCAGTAACTACATGGTGTGCTACTGATGGTAAGCATATATTATCTATTATTACGGACATGTAACTACATGGTGAGCTTCTGATGGTAAGCATATATTATCTATTACTACGGGCCTGTAACTACATGGTGTGCTACTGATGGTAAGCATATATTATCTATTATTACGGGTGCTTCTGATGGTAAGCATATATTATCTGTTATTACGGACATGTAACTGCATGGTGTGCTTCTGATGGTAAGCATATATTATCTATTATTACGGGCCTGTTACTACATGGCGTGCTTCTGATGGTAAGTATATTATCTATTATTACAGGCCTGTAACTACATGGTGTGCTTCTGATGGTAAGCATATATTATCTATTATTACGGGCCTGTAACTACATGGTGTGCTTCTGATGGTAAGCATATACTGTCTATTATTACGGGCCTGTAACTACATGGTGTGCTTCTGATGGTAGGCATATATTATCTATTATTACGGGCATGTAACTACATGGTGTCCCTCTGATGGTAACTACATGGTGTGCCTCTGATGGTAAGCATATATTATCTATTATTACGGGCCTGTGACTACATGGTGTGCTTCTGATGGTAAGCATATATTATCTATTATTACGGGCCTGTAACTACATGGTGTGCTTCTGATGATAAGCATATATTATCTATTATTACGGGCCTGTAACTACATGGTGTGCTTCTGATGGTAAGCATATATTATCTATTATTACGGGCCTGTTACTACATGGTGTGCTTCTGATGGTAAGCATATATTATCTATTATTACGGACATGTAACTACATGGTGTGCTTCTGATGGTAAGCATATATTATCTATTATTACGGGCCTGTAACTACATGGTGTGCCTCTGATGGTAAGCATATATTATCTATTATTACGGACATGTAACTACATGGTGTGCTTCTGATGGTAATCATACATGATCTATTAGTATGGGCCTGTAACTACATGGTATGCTTCTGATGGTAAGCATATATTATCTATTATTACGGGCCTGTAACTACATGTTGTGCTTCTGATGGTAAGCATATATTATCTATTATTACGGGCCTGTAACTACATTTTGTGCTTCTGATGGTAAGCATATATTATCTATTATTACGGGCCAGTAACTACATGGTGAGCTTCTGATGGTAAGCATATATTATCTATTATTACGGGCCTGTAACTACATGGTGTGCTACTGATGGTAAGCATATATTATCTATTATTATGGGCCTGTAACTACATGGTGAGCTTCTGATGGTAAGCATATATTATCTATTATTACGGGCCTTTAACTATATGGTGTGCTACTGATGGTAAGCATATATTATCTATTATTACGGACATGTAACTACATGGTGAGCTTCTGATGGTAAGCATATATTATCTATTATTACGGGCCTGTAACTACGTGGTGTGCTTCTGATGGTAAGCATATATTACCTATTATTACGGGCCTGTAACTGCATGGTGTGCTTCTGATGGTAAGCATATATTATCTATTATTACGGGCCTGTAACTACATGGTGTGCTTCTGATGGTAATCATATATTATCTATGATTACGGGCCTGTAACTACATGGTGTGCTTCTGATGGTAAGCATATATTATCTATTATTACGGAGAGGAAACTACATGGTGTGCTTCTGATGGTAAGAATATATTATCTATTATTATGGGCCTGTAACTACAAGGTTTGCTTCTGATGGTAAGCATATATTATCTATTATTACGGGCCTGTAACTGCATGGTGTGCTTCTGATGGTAAGCATATATTATCTATTGTTACGGACATGTAACTACATGGTGTGCTTCTGATGGTAAGCATATATTATCTATTATTACGGGCCTGTAACCACATGGTGTGCTTCTGATGGTAAGCATATATTATCTGTTATTACGGGCCTGTAACTACATGGTGTGCTTCTGATGGTAAGCATATATCATCTGTTGTTGCGGGCCTGTAACTACTTGGTGTGCTTCTGATGGTAAGCATATATTATCTATTATTACGGGCCTGTAACTACATAGTGTGCTTGTGATGGAAAACATTTATTATCTATTATTACGGGCTTGTAACTATATGGTGTGCTTGTGATGGCTAGAATATACAGGCATTATATATAATTACGGGCCTGTAAATACATGGTGTGTTTCTGATGGTAAGCATATATTATCTATTATTACGGGTCTGTAATTACATGGTGTGCTTCTGATGGTAAGCATATATTATCTATTATTACAGGCCAGTTACTACATGGTGTGCTTCTGATGGTAAGCATATATTATCTAGTATTACGGGCCTGTAACTACATGTTGTGCTTCTGATGGTAAGCATATGTTATCTATTATTACGGGCCTGTAACTACATGGTGTGCTTCTGATGGTAAGCATATATTATCTATTATTACGGACATGTAACTACATGGTGTGCTTCTGATGGTAAGCATATATTATTTCTTATTATGGGCCTGTAACTACATGGTTTGCTTCTGATGGTAAGCATATATTATCTATTATTACGGGCCTTTAACTACATGGTGGTGTGCTTCTGATGGTAAGCATATATTATCTATTATTACGGGCTGTAACTACATGGTATGCTTCTGATGGTAAGCATATATTATCTATTATTCCGGGCCTGTAACTACATGTTGTGCTTCTGATGGTAAGCATATATTATCTATTATTACGGACATGTAACTACATGGTGTGCTT